>UBIG03000069.1:0-77576 GCA_900464855.2 Musa schizocarpa
GCAAAACTTTTCTCCGATTCATTCCATTCTGCTCAAAAAGAAGATTTTGAACTACCAATGATATTCTAAAAGTTTAAAAACTTATGAAAATAAGAAAAATTATACCAGTCTTCCAATAGGTGTAATCCAACCATTGAACACATAGGCGGCATTTCAGAATTTAAATAACCACTTCAAGATGCCAAAATGTTTACTCTTGGTTTTAAATAAATGAGACAACAAGCTCTCTATTAATTGTTAAGACTGGAAGGCACTAAGAGTGCAGCAACAAACCCAAATTCTAAAAAACGAGCTTCTGAAAGAGTTATTCATTCATAAATTTTGGTCCCACGAAGACTATAAAGTAATTCAAATGAATGACAAGAGTAAGTGGAGAGAAGGAGATCAAAGATTCAGCAGCTAAGTAAAAGTAAGAAGCAGAAATTAAAACCACACATCCAAAGTAGTATGCACATGTATAGGTTTGTCAAATGACCCACGTCCACTGAAACCTTCTTCGACAGAGCTCCAACTTCTACTATCAAATCTTCTCACAGGAAGACCACACCCTCTTACAACTTTTACATAGTGGTTTGGTACTCATGAATTTTGGCAAAAGAAAGAGTGGGAGGTGAACATCCGGGTTATCTAACACAATTTTGCTATAACTTTGACCTTAGTTTTTTCACTTTCAAAAGGTGCTTTGTCAAATAGAGAAGAGGGCATTTATGCACTTAATTAACTTCAAAATAGAGCCAAAAAAGTCACATCTCGTGATTTCAAGTGTCAGCGTATCACCGCTTGGTACTACGTGGTACCAATGCCAGCTGACTGCGATAAGTCAAGAAAATAGGTGTCCAATTACCTAAATCAAGATTTACATCTGGGGGTCCCTCGACTCTACGGATCGGCAATATCGCTACTTGTCGTTGCAGATCGCTAGTAGGTAATAACCGCGGCTACCATCGCTGACGGGGAGGAAAATTATATCGCCGCATTTCTCCCTAGAACTATTCCCCTCGTAGTGTTATCCTAGTCCGGTGCTGCCACCGCCGCATCTAGTCCAAAGACTACTAAATGGCTCAATCCCACCCATACCAATATACTAATCGTTCTACTAGGTTAATCAAGATATCACCTAATACTTACCCTAATTATGTGCTACAATTCATGAAAATTGAAATATACCCCTAAGCAAATTTAAGATCGGTGTCGGCCTTCTTCCACGAGCTTTCCCGGTGAACTACCGTGTGACTGTAAGTGGATTCTCAACACACCCTGATTTCTTCCTAATTAATTCCACAAGCTCCCGCATCTTTTATGGTGAGTTTCGATCTAATCTTTGATAGTGTTAAACCTCTTGTGGTAAGTCTGAAACCCTCCAACCATCTTTTTTTGATGAACTCTTTGAAACCTTCAAGAACTCGATTCATTCTCGAATCGGCAAAGATTCGATGATCCTTCCTCAACTCAACGCATGATCAGTAATTTGCTTTATGTCTTCATAATACCATCATAGTTTAATAGGATATGACCTTTTCCCTAATAGACCTCTACTTTTTCTAATAGGACTCTTTTCTCACAGGACCTCTTTTCTAATAGGACCTTTTCTAAGAAGCAACCCAACCCCAACCCAGCCTGGCCTCTTCACCCTTTAATAGGGGTTGCCAGATAGGATTTACATGAATGCCCTTATCAATGAAACCAAATTAGAACTCCATAGCCAGAGTCCTAACCGCACCACCCTCTTCAAATCAGCCTTGTCCTTGAGGTCGATGCTCCATGAATTCCTGGAGAATTTGATATTCAAGTCATCATAGTTCTCCCAAGTGGCATCTTCTATTGGTAGGTTCGCCCACCATATTAGCACTTCAATAGTCGGTCGTCATCGTCGAAGTCACCATCCACGATCAATAATGGCACTTGGTTGGATCCGAGCTCTCCTTGGATAGTCATATTTGGTAGATGGCTTTGGGCTATCTCGTTTTGTCCCAACTTGAGCTTCAAACATGACACATGGAAGACTAGATGGATTTGAGGGTCAAGGGTAAGTCCAATTGTATGCTACTATTCCGATGTGCTCCAAAAATCTGGTAGGATCCATAGAACCGAGGTGAAAGCTTCATAGATGCTCGTCTTGGATCATCTTGCCATTCCCTCCTAATATCTCGGGAAGTCACCGGGTTGAAAGTGAAATGGCCAAAAAATTTAGCTTGTTTTGGGTAGCCACTGAAAAGTGCATTTTATAATAAACATTCTTTTCCCCTTTTGTAAAAGTTATTTCATAATCATATCCAAGAAGCTTTGTTACCCATTTTGCCACAAGGGAAGATATCTTCTGCTCCAAGAAATATTTTAGGGCTTTTATGGTTGGTCTTGATTTGAAAGCCACCCGATCAAGTAGATCTCCATTTGGCCATACATGCATAATCATGAGAATCTCCTTTGTCGTGAAATAGTCATCTTGAGATGGGAAGGAGATAACGCCTTACGGTATAAGTGAGGGGCGGCCATCTTTCATTAGTACAACACCAACCCGACTCCGGAGGCATCAGCTTCAATAATAAAAAGTCTTGTCGGGGTTCCGTAACGCTAGTATCGTGTTGTTATCATTTAATTTTAAGTTCGGTTGAAGGTGGTGGTGGCTTTGTCCCAACCATTGGAAAGCATCTTTTTTTCAGCAAGGAAGTAAGGGGTGCATTGATCTTTCCATAGTTTTTTCATGAACTTACGGTAGTAACCGTTAAACCGAGAAAAGGTGATAAAGTGATTTTATGTTCCCTCGTGGTTGGCCAGTTCAAGATTGCTTCAATTTTGAGGGGTCCACCGCCACCCCTTCCTCTGATATGATATGCCCAAGATATTCCACCTTTTGTTGAAGAAAGCTGCACTTCATTTTTTTTTGACAAAAAAGAACATGTTCTATAAAATTGTCAAAACAAGTCGTAAGTGTCAATATGACTTTCAAGAGAAGGGTCAGAATAAGGATATCATCAAAGAAAAACTAGCACAAACTTTTAAAGAAGATAACAAAAAAATATCATTCATAAGGCTCTAGAAGGTGGAGGGAGCATTGGTGAGACCAAAGGGCATTACCAAAAATTCATAGTGACCGTTGCAGCATTGAAAGGCTTTTTGGTATGTCTTCTTCAAGACACTCGTATTTGATGATACCCGATTGAAGGTCCAGCTTTGTGAAGACTCATGCTCCCTTTAATTCATCAAGAAATTCATCTACTACTAGAATAGGATACTTGTCCTTGATGGTTATGTCGTTGAGAGTTCGGTAATCAACGCACATTCGCCATGTTCCATCTTTTTTTCGCACGGAGGAGCACCGGTGAAGAGTAGGGGTGCAACTTGGGTGAATAACTCCTATTTCAAGCATCTTTTTTACAATCCTTTTCTATTTCATCTTTTTTGGAGATGTGGATACCGATATGGTCGAGTATTTGTTGGAGGTTTGTTCGGGAAGAATCGGTATATGATGATCATGTCATGGTTAGAGGTAGGCTACATGGTTCATCAAATATATCTGAAAATTCAGCAAGCAAGGGAAGTAGGTTTGGATCTTCAAATTTGGTTGGTTTCCCTTAGATTGCTGCTCAAGTTGTACCAAAAAAGCCACTGCATGCTTTGTGTAAAAACTTTCTCCATTCATTGTGTGCAAAATTGTCATTACGTCGCCCCCACGCTTTCCAAGACAAGTATCACCTATTTCTTACTATAAAATTTCATAATTAATTTTAAAAAAATTTCAAGAAACATCACCTAATGTCATCAACCATTTGATGCCAAGCATGGCCTCATAATCATGAGAGAGAGGAGGAAAAAATCTGTAATTATCTTGGTGTCCGGCAAAGAATAGTTTCACCCATGGGCACCTACGATCACACTTCAAAATTCATCCATCTCACGGACTTTAACATCAAACCTGCTACAATTCTCAATAGGTAAGGCCATCTGGACAGCAACCTTGCTGTTCATAAAATTATTAGTGCCCCGTGTCAATAAGAATGGTGATCGGTTGTTGTCTTCAAATCCTCCCACTTTCATTGTTTATGGGTTCGTGAATCGCAAGGGCATGCATCATAATATCAATTGGCTGTTGTTCTTCATCCATGACCTCTTCCTCATGCTCCTGGACCTCCTCCTCCATGTCTTCAAGAGGTTCAATCAATAGGAGGTGGCCCTTTGCAGCGATGATCATGGTTCCACCCGCCGTCGCAATGCCAACAAAGACCCTCATCGATCGGTCATGTAGTTCTTTCTTGTCAATTTTTTTGGCAGCGAAGGATGGCTGGGAGCAAGAAGGGGTTTATATGTTGAGGTTCTAGGAGTGGTTCTCATCCTCCCAGCATCTTGGTTGAAGTCGTTTTTCTTGTATTTGGCAAAAGAAATCGCACCATCATGACACGGGCTGTCATGCCTTTAACTTCCTTTTTATCTCTCGGCTTGAGTCCTTTGATAAATGTTCCTAAACAATTGATGGTTAGTCCAATCATGAGCAAGGTAGGATAGCTTCTCAAACCTGGTTTGGTACTCTTGAATCGTAGAGGTTTATTTTAACCTTTGAAGTTGGTCATCGATATTTTCATACCTGTAGGTCCTAAAATGGTTCAACAAAAGTGCATTTTAAATTGATTCCATGTCGGAGCCCCATGATTATATTCCAGCCAATTGTACCATTGAATAGCATCTCCTTCAAGGTGGATGACAGCAATCTCCACCATAGCATTATCCGACGCTTTTAGTAGTGAAAAGTAACGCTCGCACATGAAATCCACCCCGCCGGGTCTCCTTCTTCCCATCATGGGAAGTCCACCCTCATGCATGGTGAAGCATGTTGAGGGCTGTCCCTCCTTCTCTGGGGTCCTTTCTAAATTCTCTCCCTTGCTGCAGTTTGTTGGACTGATGGTTGTCCAATTCTGAATTCTACAAACAAAGCACTAATTTGTCTTCCAAGCGATTCAAGCCGTGATTCAATCCGAGATTCCCATGCTTCAAATTTGGCATCAATTGATCTTGAGAAGCCATAGCATATGTTTGTAGATTAGAGATGCCCTTGTCTTTTTTTTTCTGTTGATGGGTTAATGGCATGGGGTGGTGGAAGGTTCGGACAATAGATCGGTGATGAAGGGTTCAAATTGTAATGGTTTACTATTTTGGGCTATGGTTTTTGATGCTGTTAGGGTTATGAAACCAGGTTATGATGGCTGCATCTTTAAGGCCAGAGGGATGCCCTAAAAGACATCTTGGTTTTGGCAGCAAGGTGGCTAGGGTTTGGTAGGTTATGAAGAAAAAAAAAGGACAAAGGTGCAACACTAGATTTTTTTCAAAAAAAAATTCCAACAAAGTAAAGATGTAATTTTTTCCAGAAATTTTCAAAAGAGATTCAAGTAAAACCAAAGGATCTACTGATAAGGAAGAGGTAATACTGTAAAAAAATTTTGTAGAAAGAAATGACAGCAAGAGGTTTGGCAAAAAAATTGAGGATCACTGAGAGGTATTATAGTAGATTTTTTTACATCTAAAGTGCAGCAGTTTGGACGTAAAAGATAAGTGGTTTATATTGAGAATTTTTGACAAAACCAAAGGAAAACCACTATTAGGAAGTGTCAAAGCCTGTCAAAAAAAATTTCATAGAGATTTGATAGAAAAAAAACAGTAGCAAGATCAAAAAAGATAGTGTTATGGGCTGAAATTTCAAAGGTAACTTTCGTAGAGATGAAAACTTTTGTGAAAAAAAGTTTATGCAGCAATATAGGAACGAATTTTTTGGATTTTTTTTTGAATAAGGATAACTAAATTATAGCAGCAGTAAGGTAGATAACCAGAACCTATTGTAATTCATGGGAAGATCAAAGGATGATCTAATGGTGGAGATGATGCATGAATTCAACGATGATCTTCTAAGCAATTGTGGGAATTGCTTTGGGTGGTTGTGGAGGGCTGGTGGATGGTCGTGGAAGGGCAGTGAGATGCCAAGAATGCTGCTTTGATACCAAGTGTTAGAACCCCTCATGGATTCTAAGCTTGGGGTTGATCTATAGGGGATCGGGCCTCCTTGGAACTCTATAGGGTTCCTTCCTCCAAGTTGTCGCTCAAAGGCTGCTAAAAGATTGATCTATTCATTGATGAAAAGAGGATGAATACATGGCTATTTATAGGCTTCTAAACCCCAACCCTAATAGACTCTTTACCAAGACTCCTACTTCTAACCAACTTCTAATTAGACTCCTTCTCTAGTAGGACTCCTAAATTCTAATAGGACTCTTTTTCCCTAATAGGACTCTCTTCTAATAGGACTTTTTCTTAGGACTTTTTCCTAATAGGACTCCTTTCCCTAATAGGACCTTTTCCCAATAGGACCCTACTCCTAATAGGACTCTTTTTCTAATAGGACCTTTCTAAGAAGCAACCTAACCCCAACCCAAGCTAGCCTCTTCACACTTTTTTTAATAGGGGCCGCCAGATAGGATTTACATGAATGCCCTTATCAATGAAACCAAATTAGACCTCATAGCTAGAGTCCAGTGTTATCGATAAAACTGATTATCCTAAATCCAAGTAACATATATCACAAGTATGAGAAAAAAAAAATCATCATGCAAATATATAAAATCCAATTAAATTACAATGATGAAGTCATCACCTACTTTCCTATGTCATCAACAAAGAGAAGTTGTATAACAGCTTGTTTAAAAAAGATAAAAGTTTTATAACACACTAGCTATTAAACAAGATATTCAACATATAACTTAAAACATTTAATTAGGCAAGTTTTTTTTTTTCATAAAAGATGTCTTGTAAGTTTACATTTTGCTTTTCTTAGTAATAGCAAACTTGATACTGTTCTTTTCCTTTTTAGCAAGATAGCAAGTTTGCACTTTGATTGTGATATGCCGCTAGCGCAATTTTGTCTTATCTTTATCATTAAAAAGAAAGGAAAATGTAATGCTGGTAATTTATTTTATCAAATTCTCAAATCAGTGACAAATGAGATATAAAAAAAAATGAATATTGACACAAATGTTTCAATAATCAAAATTTAAGTCATGAATAATATGAATTCAACAAGCTAGCTCCCCTCCTTAGTTTTGTTAAAAATGAAGTGGAGGACTCCAATACAAAAAATTTCAACTAATATACAAGTCATATAAAGAAATCATGTCATGATATCAAGAAGGACATAATTCATTTGATAAATCTTTTTAATAAAGCAAAAAGAATTATACAACCAACAACGATCATGCTAAAAAAAATATATATCAATATCATAGATCAAGTCATGATTCATAACTCAATATAAAGTCGACAAATTGAATTAAGAAGAATAAGAATGTATCAATATGTTTTGTCAAAGCCTTATTTCTATACACATAAGAAGAGAAGAAGAAGAGAGGATTTTCCTCAACTGGCCCACCAGATTTCCTCGCGGCATTATGAAATCTTATCTATTATCATGCCCCCCGCAAGATCATATTCATGTTAAGGACATTGATTTGGACCCATGTAATGAAAAATAATTTATGAGCAGAGGTTTCGTGGATGAGTTTCGCTAGTTGACGTACCGTATGTAATGAGAAACATAGTAGTTGATGTTCGAGCAACTTGATTCATATAATAGTGGAAGTCAATGGCAATATGCTTGCGTGAGTGAAATACTAGATTGGCACATAAATAGGTAGTTCAATATTATTGGCAAGATATTGTAGAGGAAAGGAAAGAGTCGACGCTGAGTCCTTTGGAGCGCATTTTTTGATCCAATTTATTTCAACCAAGAATACATGGCAATGGCACCATATTTAGTTGCCACGCAATCGATCGCCTTTTGTTTCTTAGAACTCCCCAACCGATTGAATTAGCTCCAAGAAAGATAATACAAGATATGCGGGATGTTCTATCATCATACTTTCCTACCCAATCAAAGACGCTGAAAGGCATGAAGATGAAGGGGTGTTTATGAGAAAGAGGCCATGATTGAGAGTCCCCTTGGAGATCGAAATACCATTTGACCATAGACCAACATATTGTAGATGGTCGATGAAGGAACTGTGACAATTTATTGACTACAAAATGAAATGCCCTGGATACGTGGAGAGCCAAGCATCAAGAAGCCATGTATTTTGCTTATTGTAGAGTCCGAGTAGGACTTCCATCACAAAGTTTCAAAGGACTACCGGTAGAGAGGGGAGTTGCAACCTCTTTTAGCATCCCCATATTTTGTTTTTGATAATAAATTTTGAATATACTTTCTTCGGATAGAGAAGACTGAAAAAGGTGAATGTGGCTTCCACTCCTAAAAAAAGTAGCTCAAGGTGCCAGATTTGAGAGAGAATCGAACAACTGAAGTTACTTTAATGCTCGATTTCAAAAGATTATTTCCTGACAACAATATCATCTATATACACTAGAAGATATATGGTGTTTCATGTTGTTGGCATAGGAATAACGAGGTAATCGCATTGGAATCGATGAAACCCTGATGTTAAAAAATGCCAAGTTCATTATACCATACTTTCGAGTCGATGAAGTCCATAAACAAGCTTTTTTTGTAGTTTGCGTGACATGCCTTGGATATTGTGGATGAATGAAGCCGAGGTTGTCGTAAGGAAGATATCTTCACCAAAGTCCCCTCGTAAAAAAAGGTACCGGTTAATATCCAATTGTCATATACGCTACCTTTGAGATAAACCAAGCTCAAGATAAGTCGTATTGTTATCGGTGGACAACTAGCTGAATGTCGCGGGAAGTCAACACCGTGTCGTTGATAAAACCCTTTAGAAAACTAAACATGCTTTATATATATCTAGAATAGATCCATCCGGTTCCGCTTAATCTGAAAAGATCCATTTATTACTGATGCATGATGTTTTGTAGGTGAGAAGAGGGAACTAGGTCCATGTAGAGTTATGAAGAAGAGCATCATATTCTTCGCTAATACGGCTTATGCCGCGAGGAGATTTTTTGAACCGATTAATCAGGTGGGGTTCACTAGCCTCGCGGAAGAGTTATTATGGGCATGGATCAAGAACTCGACGCGGGTTTAACAATACTTTTGGGAGTATGTTATCAGGGCGATGGAAGGACTCAAGTGGTAGGTTGGGTTGTTGGTATAGTCAAGCAGAGTTACCAAGAGACTAACGGATAGTCTCCGCGATACTTCCAAATGTTATTACGATCTAGGTAGCTAAGCGGTATTATCAAGAATGAGAGGGTTTGTGAAGAAGGATCGAGAGGTTACTGAGAGGGAGTGAGTGCTACTATAAAAGTTCGCCAAGCCAATCAATGGAGTGATTGTACCTGCAGAATATGCCGCGTCAATTTTCGTTATGATTATCGGCATTATCTCATTATATAGATGTATATTGTGATGTCTCAGATCAGCATAACGGGACCTGGACGAGCGATCACGACAATGAGAGACGAGATTCACCTTAAAACACACGTAATCTCAAACATCCGTCAGGTTGGCTAATACTCGAAGGACATCAAGATAACCGGATGTATCGGTGTGCTTATACCCGCTCATAATGGAGGTGGTTAGTCTCATAGCTACCGCGTGGGGGACACTAAGGGTATAGTGCGTGTTTATCGGGGAATGAGTTCACCGATTGATCCGGACATTTTAACGCCGATGGTTATTGATACCTCACATCGTGATAATCCATTCCGTGAGTCCCTAGTAGTGTATCTCGGTCCTAGACTTGAGACACCAAGGATGTCTCAGAGGAGAGTGATCAATACTTGGATACCTGACATATAGGTTTGGAAAGTTCCAAATCTAGTACAAATGTTATTGGAGTGGTAGTCAACCTTACGGTGACTATTGAGTGAATAGAGGATCATCCGCTTCGACATCATGAGAGAAATATCCAATGTATATTCTGCTTGAACAAATCCTTGGCCAAGGTTATTGGATTGAGAGAGAAAGGGTATTCCCGGAGAATCCGGACAAGCAAGCAAGACGAGAAGAGACCGGATGGGCCTATTAAAAGACCATGCCCAAAGATAGGTCTCGGGATATTAGATGGATGAGGGATTATAGGATACATGGTAATTGGAGGACGATAGATCCAAAGGATTAGATTCTTTATATTGTCTAGGATCGCTGTGCAGAGCACGTCACATCCGGTCGAGGAGTTGGGTGAATTATTATGTAGATAAAATTCACCTTTAAGGAGTTTTGAGCAGAAGATTTACCAGCCTGCCAATCGACATCGGGCTCAAGAGGTCACAATACATATGGTAGGTACTGGCAATAGAGTAGAGGTTCGGATATGAGATATCCGCAACCCTTCTATCTTATTGGATATCCATTAAGCTTCTCGAATTATGGATGATTGGGAGATATGATCCAATAATTAACAAGAGATTATTGGGTGTAGGCCCAATAATCTAAGAGGTTGCAATTGGATGGGAGATCTAATACCCAACAAGGCAAAAGATTCATTAGGTTTTACAAGGGGCTTCTTTAAAAATATGAGGGGACCAAAGCTCTATAGGTTAAGGTTTTCTTTTTTGGTGGCCACCTTTAATTCTCCCCCCCTAAGAGATGAGTATCATTGTAGTTCCTAGGATGCGGATATCGCCAGAGAGGAGGACACTTTTAACCTTCTTCATCCTCTCTAACAAATTTAGGGAATTCATGATATAATGCATCTCCTTGGTACTTTCTTTAACATGCACTATGAATATTTTGGACGATCGATTCTTCAGAAGAATTAATTTAAAACCTTTCTAATGGAAATCCAAGGTTTTTATTTTTCTCGTTTCCGTCACAAGCATGTGATGCCTTGTTGAATTCCCACCAAAAGGTATCGAGCCAGGTTGTTCGTATGAACATGGATATTAAACTAATGCAGGTTATGATTTAGGTTACACAAAATTATTGTCAGAAAACAGGATAAAGAACTGCGAACATTGTTGTGTTCACGCCTCGCTACACTCAGCAGAATGAAAAAAGGTCGGTTATAACCATGGTTTCAGCGGTAGGGTGGACCGGTGGTCGTGTTTTGGACGCTAGGGTAGGTTACGCCTGACGGGATTGGCCGGGCAGTGCCGGGCCCTATGCCACCTGACGGTGAGGACTGTCAGGCCGGCCATTGGCCAGTAGCCCATACTGGAACTGTTCGCAGTGGGCGAACACCGTTAAGGCAGGCTGAGGATCGCGACGGTTGCTTATGACGACGGTTGGCTGGCACGAGGCGCCGTCTGTGGGGCGGGCGGAGCAAAGACACACCTGGGAGGCAGTTCTCTTCCCATTTTACGCCCGCCAAGACCATGTCACCATGGGCCACCACCAAATAGGTGGCTGGTCGAGCTAGCCAACACTAACGAGGAGGGATTAGTTTTTAGCGAGCAAAAGATGGTTTGCCCCTTGGAATTTTAAAAATTTCTCAGATCCCTTTAATAGAATTACCAAAATACCCCTCAGTAATTTGAGAAATTAGTTAATCTATCCTTTTAATAAATGACCAAAAAATACCCTCTGGACCAAAAAATTTCTCAGTGTTCCATTAGAAATATTAGTTAATTAAATAGTTTAATTAATTCATTATTATTTATCTAGCAGTCCCATAAAAATAAACATATGGATGTATTTACGATAATGATCATGGACTGTATGTGATGTGCATACATGATTATATTGGGGTCTCAAAGCTTCTATTTTTCTTGTTTATTGTCTTTATGTGTTTGTAATTATATTATAATATCGTGAGGAGGCGCAGCGGGGTAAGGGGACCCACGAAAGGTTAAGCCCAACGCATCCAACGACGGGAGATGCCGAGATGCCTGGCGGGAACAACGGGGCAGAAGGACACACAGGCATTGAGATGTCAAGTACACATAGATTTGATGTGACAGGGCCCATCGCTCCCGCCTTTCGCATCAATATTAGATAGGTCCTTTATAATCATCTAGTGTGACACTACATGATGTGTGATTAGTTATACACCTACCATATATATATATTTGCATACCATGTAGATATATATATATAAATTACGCATGTGTGTGTATTATGTTAGAGATCAAATCAAAACTTTCTCCATTAATAATATTAAGTTGGTAAACGAAGGCACTAGGGATCGACCCACGACCTTCCATCAGCAAAGGTGAAACCCTCGCGTAGGCTGAGTTGGCTACCGTGTCCATCGCAGGACTCACCCATAGGTCGGTTTCGCCATCTTATCCACCATGTAGATGCCGTGAGGTGACCGAGATGGAAAATGCCAGCTGCAGTCCCCTCGAGAGCATATCACCAATCGCATCATCTTGGTAACGCCGGCAGATGACTTAATCGAACATCATGGTTGGTCGAAGTCCCTCGAGGCCATGGTGGTTTTGGAGGTCAAACAAGACGGAATCACAAGGAGTTGTGATTCATAAGAGTTTCATATCTTGAAGCTTAACGTGATTGGTCGGTCCCTCGAGGTTACGCTAAGACGCCACCGAATTGGATCCCGGACCTACTAGATCCCGGGGCCTCCCATTCTGCCATACCTAGAGGGTGTGTGTACGAAAAATTAGTAAAGAAACATTAAGATAGAAGTCCTTTATCTTAGTTTAATATTTCATAAAGTTCCGATGTTATTTATTTTCGCTACATTTTTTACTTTTCAAAAAAGGAAGGCTTAATGCCAAAATCCTTTACTGATGGTATAATCGTTTGATGCCAAGGGAGAAAAATCGTAATTCTTGATACCAAAATTCCATGCCTAACAGATTGGTTGAGGATCAATCGAGAATCGCTTCCACATGGAGAAAATCGCATGTCCTTTGGGATACAATGATCCACACAGAAAATATAGATGTTAATTCCATACTGATCTCAGAACGCTTAAGGAATAGGGAAGACTCCCCAATGTTATGAGATATCAAAGAGTTATATTTTTTCCTCTATGAGGATGACAGTAGAGATATCAGCTTAATCATGTCCTGAAGATAATCGAGCGGATCGAGAAATTCACCGGTTTAGAATGGTCTTAGAGGAAAAAAAGTGTGGATTTTGTGCTTTTAGTATCAAAGAGTCTTTTTCTCGGCTCATACGAATTTAAGATGAACAACCAGGGGATACTGCTCCAAAGAGTCCTCAATATGATTGGAGTGGACGAGAAAGCAGAGCACCAAGAATGGTCTTAGAGACAACCCCTGTGATCCTTGCCTCCCTAGTGAGACCGTAAAGAAAATAGAAACTTGGAGAAGACCCTCAAGAAGCTTAATATGCAAGGGTAAAAAGTAAAGTAAAAGAGCACCATCAAAGAAAGAGGGCCCTGCTTATATCAGGGCAAAGAAAGAAAAGGAAGAGGAACTAGAAAGTACATCGCGAAAAAAGGGCAAGCTTGGAGAAGGAAATGGTACATTCAAGGTTGCCAAGATTTGACCCATCTTATGATAAAAAGGATACCCAGGAGTGTTTATTATGGCAAGATGGGCATTGAAAGAGGAACTGAACAAAGAGTACTTGACCTAAGATGTGCAATAGAGCAAAAGGCTTCATGATCAATCTCCAAGGTCATCTTTATGATAACACATGAGTGGAGCTATTATCGGGAGCGAGGCATCATTATGTTCGCACCATCGTTCTCCGCGTATTTCAGATTTGAATAATGAGGACAATTAGTGGATATACGGGCACGTTTTAAGAATAATGCAAAATAATATTGATGATGAGATCATCACAGAGGAACTGTGGAGATAATGGTTTATTTATGCTAGATACAATCCATGCATCATTATGTGAGTCTAAGAGGAATCAAAATATTATAATGCATGTTTGCGATAAAATAGGGTTGGATATAAATTAGATTTTTTATGAAGAATGGTATGTAAATCCATTTGACTATGAGTTTATGAGATAATTTCTAGAAGAGGAAAGATGACCAATGGTTTATTTAGTGGAACTCGAGGAGATATGAGTTACTAGAACCACATATAGTGATGTATATGGTCCTAAGAGGATGCGAAGTGGGAGAACCAAACAGAAAAAGTATTAAAACCTCGGATATGTACTTGATGAAACAAGTCGAAGTGAGTACTTAGAGAATATAAGAATGAAGTGAAGAACGATTGAAAACAATCCAAAACCCTTCAATCAAATCGGGAGGTAAATCTTAATGGACACCCATTCCTCAAAGACCATGAGATTTATGGGGATACCTTATACATCGAGGAATTGGGTATTATTGTAAAAAGAGGAATCGGCATTCCCATGATGGTATGCTCCATGACCCAGTTTCATAATTTTACCCATTATGCTAGGAAAATAGAGAGGCCACCTTTTACATTCAAAAAACAAAATTCCAACCAAGTCATGATGTCTACTCCATATGAGATATGAAATGGAAAGAAAGTTCTAATCTTAAGGTTGTTAAGATTTGGGCTACCATGCCCACGCGCAGACACAACCCCCCACAAATTGTAATCTAGGACCGAATCCAATGAAGCGAATGGAATACCCCAAAAAAGAAACTTCAGGGTATTATTTTCTATCACCCCGAGGACCAAAAGGCCTTTGTAGCCAGAGAAGTAGTCGTTCTTTGATAAGGAACACATTCTTGGTGGAGACAATGGGAGCACGATAGAGTTGAGCCGAAGCTGGAGAACCTAGCTCAAAACAAGGCCACTAGTGGGAGTAACTTTTGTGTACCAAGAACAAGTTCCGACATTTTAAAAAAAACCGAGGTCGCGTAAGAGTATCCAAAACCCATAATTCAAGGCTAGAGGATGTGGAGTATCGTCAAAGAGAAGTTGTTGTTATTAAAGACCATGAAAATCCAAAATGGACACCTGTGAGCATAGAATCATTGGTTTTGAAAACGGGAATTCACATTAACGCCAAAATGATTCCATCAATGGTTTAACCCTAACCGTTCCCAGGGGTATATATGCCTAGGGCCAGGTAAGTGATCATTGAAAAAGATATTTTAATGATAAGGTAGTGTTCATAGCTTAGGTGATAATATTACAATTGGAAAGCTAAGGAATGACAAAGTTTGTTATCATAGGGGAGTGCCTCCATGAAGGACAAATTAGACTAAAGACAGAATGATTGGGATCCTGGGGCAAAAAACAACTTTAATCAATATCTAATCAGGATCCAGGATATAGAGATAAAAAGATGTATCATTGTATTGTCCAAAAGACCAAAAATGTTCCTTTGTAGTTAATTCCTTAAACCAAGATTTCCATGAAAGAACATTTTCTAGGAAGAACAAGAGGAATGATAGGATTGGCACACTGATAAGAACTAAGCTGAAGGGTTATCGTGTATAAAGAAACCAAGGGGGGATGCATATAGTCCCAAACTTTTTTTGGCAGGCAGTTAAAAGATGACATCCAAAATCATTGGGACTGGTAATAGGAAGTAAACTCCCAAAACCTTAAGGTGTTAGCGACGCAGAGAAACTTTCGGGAGGAAAGTACAGGCTAAAAGGCATTAATTCTGAGATTGATCAGGAATGCTTAAGAAACAAAAAGGTACATCGTAATCGTCAAAAGATTCGCATGGAACGGAGGAGGTGTATATGCTCGATGGGGGATTGAAGTCTAGGGATTATTTAAAAATATTCTAAAATGGGTAACACTTAAGATATGAGGCCTATGATCAACAAGGATGGGTAGAGACAAAGTTTGCTGCATATAGGACATGAAGCGTCATTTTATATGTCTGCATCAATAGGAGCATTTGAATTTATGAGGAAAATTCCATTATATTGCATTTGTCCAAAGGGGCATGGAAAATTGGAGGAGTGTCTTATACCAATAAGGGTTTTATGAACTAGAAATATGGCCCACTCGACTAAGATGATCAGGCACATGAGATGTTTTTTTGTGGTTTATCAGCGATAGGATCTTTTCCACATATCACTATGGACCAAGCGTATTACGAAAATGAAAGTGTCGCAGAGCACATCATCCAGTCACAAACTTGGACATTAAAAATCGAAATCTAAATCAAAAAGTTTTAAGGAATATGGATCGCGAATTGGTCACACACCTCCTTATACTCGACTTGATAGGTGGTTTTCTTTTCCTTTTTAAAGGACCAAAATCTCACTTTCAGGGTATGTTCCATGAAAGGGAAGCCAATATGATGGAAGAGTTTTTAATGGAACACTACTCCAACCTCCATAATCAAATTCATTCTTTAAATCTTATTCCTCAAAAGGGGAACAAAGGGATTGGCTTTTAATAGATAGGTTGAATAGACCGTCCCAACCCGATTCCATGAGTGAGATGGAAACAATCATTTCATGGGCTCAAAGCTTTGATTGTTTTTTTTTATCCATGTTGTGGCAAAACGAGTTCACTTGATAAGAGGAATCAAGAGGCAAATGATGAAAAGGTAGAAGGAGTTTCATACCCAAATAACATTGGATAATCCCAAAGCCACCATTCAGTCTTAAAGAGAATCTATATTTGATAGGGAAATCACATGAGTATTGACTTTAGGGACAACCGACCATAGTCATTTGGAAACCAATTAGATATTTTAGTACAACTTGTAACCCATGAACTCTTTCTTTTACAGTTATTAAGTTATTTGAACTAAACTTTATGATCAAACATGATGGATGCCATGATAGGAATTTGGGAACCAGGGATGAATTTAAATCATAATAATATGGTCTGTTTGGATTTCAAAAAGAAAGAGAAAGATGATCCCGAGAATAGATTCGAAAACCAAGGGTCTAGAAGAAACCACTAGAAAATCCTAACCTAGGCATTATATGATGGGGAATACTTTCTCACTTATTACCCATGAAAATTCAGAATATAGATATATGGCTCAACAAATGAGTTCACCAAAATGATGAGATTCAGAGAGAAACCTGGGATGAATTGGATCATGACCCAACAAAACTGGGTTGGTCGGTATTTGGGATGACAACAAGGATAATTAGGTCTGGACTCTTAGACGGATTAAGTTTATGGAAGTTTCAACTAGATTAATAACTGCACATGATATTGGGTTAGAGGGCCAAAATATACAAGAGGTATCGCAACGAATAGAAATCAAACATAAGAGACTTAGATGCACCTTTAGACCTTATTATGTATCTAATAAGGATTTCTAGGTTCACCGGATCCCAAGATAAGATCCAAAAAAAAAAAGTGATTCTAGAAACCCATTACCCACCAAAGAAGATCTCTGGCAGATGACAGGAGCAGGATCATACCCAATATTAGATGGATAGCAACTATTAGATATATCAAATCATAAATAAAATCAAAGAACATTATAAACTAATTGAGGTTTTTGAGGTGGCCACATTTGAACCTAAGATCCCCATATGCATTTTGGAGGGCCTTTATAAATATGATGGTTGTTCTTAAAGGGATTTGTATGATTTTTCTTTTTATTTTCATCCCTCATATATGGATGATGTTGTGTGAGATATCGTTGGGATATTATATTTTCAGATACATCTATCTTTTTGACATGAATTTTTTTCCTTCATTTATTTTGGATGACACTTTCAAAATTGCTAATAACATTTTGTTGATCTGATATACCCAAAACCTTTCATTTTAATCCAAAATGGAGATGTTTTACGCAGGGCAAGAAGGATTAGGGTTTACAAAGGGGCCGGAAAAAATACCATAGTTGAAGCAATGATTGGTTTTTTCGGAGAATGCATGATTAAAAACCCTTTTGATTCCCAAAGGAGAAAAAATGAAATTGATAAATGAAGTGAAAATATTGGTTTTATATTCAAAAATATTGGATTAGGGGGATATCACTCCCAAAATATCTTTTTTCTTATGTAATTTTGATGTTTGATAGGGTTCAATTTATTGAGCACCTTTTGAAAATTCAAAATATTGACTATTGTCATATTTATGAATGGTTATAGGTGAAAAACAAAACAAAGATACAATGAAGGCATTTTTGTATTCATATTATCTTTAAAAATTGAAAATAAATGAAAAACTTATTGAAGTCAAAAGAAAGTAACATGGTTTTAACCAAAGATATGGTATCATAAAGTTTGTTAGTTAAGAATAATTCCTCAACTGATGAGGCCCATCATGGGAAGGACCAAACACCCCCTTTACAACCTTTTACAAGAGGTTCCCTCTCTTTATAAAATTTTTTACAAGGAGAAGAAAGGAGGTGAACACTTGAGCAATTGAAAGCAAGAATTTGCTATAGCTTAGACTCAATTCTAAGCACTGCAAAAAAGGTGCTCTACCAGCTAGAAGTAAAGGGTATTTATAGACTCTTTTGGGATTCAAAAATGGTGCTCAAAAAAGAGTCTCATCAAATTTTTTCGGCAGCAAACACCGGCTAGCGGCAAGGCAATGCTCGCTGACAGGTGGTTGCAACCAACTGTTGCGGTACCACCACTTCGATCGGTGATGGTTATCGCCGACACTAGGTGGTTGCAACCACTTGATGGTCAACCGGTACCACCACCACCCGCTTACCTGGCGGCCAAATTTTGGCCCAACACAGCCCAACCTTAAAGGCCCAATTGGCTCAACACAGGTTTAGACAGGATTAACACCTAGTCTATACCCTAATAAGTGCTAACTATGAACTTAAAACTAAATTAAACCGACATCGTCAAGTTATTTTTTTAAAGAGCTTTCAAATGATCTTCGGTGGACTTCTCGACACTCCCTTTGATTTCTTCCGTGGACTCCCAGCAAGGCTCCGGATTCTATGGCGAGTTCAATGAGTCTTTGGCAACCTTCCGAACCTTTCTTGGTGATCTCCATGAACCCTCCAACGATCTTTTCGGTGAACTTTCAAAACCTTGGCAAGTCCCCCCATTTCATCTCGGTTGGCTTCAAAGCACTTCTTCCGATGATCCTTCGGACTTTTGGTGGACTCTTGAACTTCCAACCAACTTGACTCCGGTAATTTGCTTTATGTTTATCATAGTTAATCCCGCACACTTATCTCAAAAATGGATTAGATCAAATAACCATCAATTGACTTCATCATCAAAAACCGAGATTCAACAATCTCCCTTTTTTTGATGATGATGACAATCAATTGATGACGGAGTTATTCTTAACTCCCCTATCTATATGCCATATAATGAGAAAGTAAAAAACATTTGAATTCAATCTCTTGAATTCAAGCCAAAACCGATAAGTTTCATCCGTTGAACTTATCATTAATGCTCAACAAGCATGAGGTTTCATTCATAAAAAAAATATCAAAGCATGACATTAATTTTCAAGTCAAGGATGATAAACATTTATCATTTTGACAAAAGATACCAATAATTTGAAATTACAACAAGGATCTCATGATTGAAAAAGTGTGATATCATATTGGATACATCATGAGATGAAAACTTATCATGTCATTTGAAAGATGCCATTTGATAAACATGATATAGTAAGAATTTCAACTTTAAATTTCAAAATGTGATGCATGTGATGTATTGCAGTAAAAAAAAGTTCATTATGATGCTTTTTAAGGATTGCAACCCTTTTTTTTTGACACAAAAGCATGGCAAGAACAATTGAATTGCAAAATTAAATCTTATGAGACATTTTTTCATTACATTACATTTATTTATCAAGTCATCAAATTTTTTTTTATTTCAATTCAACAAGTCATCAATTTCACATTTTTTCTCCCTTTTCATCAAAAAAAAAAAGGAGGTGATTAAAGTATATAATAGAAACTTGATACAAAAGGTAGAATTGAAAAAAAGGAGGTGATATTAAATCTTTAATGCCAAAATATGTCATTCTCGATAGACAAATCAAAAAAATATTTTGATCATTTTTTATTCATGCTTATGAAATCCAAAAAAAATGATCATTGAGGCAAAAAATGGATAAGAATTTTTAGGTGATTTCATGGTTCAAGACTTAAAAAAAAATCCAAGCATAAGCATAAAGCCAAAGGATGCATCACTTGTCATTTGTGAAGAAGATATCATAAACATAAAGCCAATCATCAAACATGTTCAAAAAAAAAAGAGAGATAGAAAAAATTCATGATGAGATTCAACTTGTCATTTATGAAGAGAGAAGATCATAAAACCTTGAGTCATAATGATTAGCACATGAATAAAATCTTAAATAAACATTTAAGAGCTTGATTTTTATGCAGAATTCATGACATTAATCTATGCATATGTCAAGTTTCATATTTAAATTATATAATCCATTTAGTCATCACAAAGGAGAGTATGATGTTATATATGCATCATCAAAAGACATGATCTTTTTATTGAAGGGCATGATGTTAAAAAAAAAAATGAGAATATTAAAACCAAAGTTGAAATAGTTTTATCATTATAAACTTTTCATCTTTTAAAATTCAAAAAAAAATCATCATGAAGGCTTCATCAAAAATATTTATTGAAACATTTCAATGAAGGATGAGTTTTCATTCAAAACAAAATATTAAGATCAATGATTAAAAAATGAAAGTTTCATATATCATTTGAAAGTCCGAATGGATAATATAAGGTGAAACTATCAAAAACAAAAGTTTAAACATTTTGGAAAACAAACATACACTTTTAAATATTAGGACAAATTTAGCATGCCTAATTCTCTTCTAATGAAGTCAAATTATTCTTCATTTAGTGGTTTTGTGAAGATGTCCTAATTGGTGTTTTGTATCAATAAATTCTAAAAAGACATCATTATTATTATTGACATGATCTTGTATAAAGTGATGCCTAATATCAATATGCTTAGTTCTTGAGTGTTGAATGAGATTTTTTGGTTAGACAAATAGCACTTGTATTATCACATTTTATGGGAATATTTTTTTAAATTAATTCCATAGTCTTCTAAAGTATTTTTTCATCCAAACAACTTGTGCACAACATGCACTTGCAGCTATGTATTAAACTTCCACAGTAGATAGTGCAATAGAATTTTGTTTCTTGGAGGTCCAAGAAACAAGTGCATATCCTAGAAATTGGCATGTTCAGGATGTGCTTTTTTTTTCTATCTATTCTACATCCACCAAAAATCGGCATCCTGCATAAGCTTTTTTTAAATCAAAGTTATCAGATTTTGGATACCATAATCCTAGATTAGGAGTTCCTTTAAGATACCTAAGGATTCTTTTAACAGACTTTAAGGTGAGATAACTTAGGATTAGCTTGGAATCTTGCACATAGACCTACACTAAACATGATATCCGGTCTAGTTGTGGTGAGATAAAGTAAGCTACCTATCATTCCCCTATATGTTTTTTTGATCAAAGTTTTCTCCATTTTCATCCAAGTCTAACTTGGTGGAAGTACTCATTGAGTGTTGATGGCTTTAGAACTATCCATGTTAAATCATTTTAATAATTCTAATGTATACTTTGTTTGATTAATAAATGTACCATCACTAAGTTGTTTAATTTGTAATCCTAAAAAAAGAAGTTTAATTCACCCATTAGACTCATTTCAAATTCATGACTCATACACTTAGCAAATGATTCACATTGTGATTCATCCCAAGAACCAAAAAATAATATCATCAACATAAATTTGAACAATAAGAAAATTATTTTTAAAATATTTAATAAACAATGTAGTATCAACCTTGCCTTTAGTAAAATTATTTGAAATTAAGAAAGAACTAAGCCTCTCATACCAAGCCCTAGGGGCTTGTTTCAATCCATAGAGAGCCTTAGTTAGTTTAAAAACATGATTGGGAAGAAGAGAGTTTTCAAATCTGGTGGTGGTTGTTCAACATACACTTCTTCGAAATAAAGCCATTCAAAAAAAAAGCACTTTTGACATCCATTTGAAAAAAAAGCTTAAAGTTATTACTACTAGCATAGGCAAGGAGCATCCTAATGGCTTCTAATCTAGCCACAAGAGCAAAGGTTTCTTCATAATCGATACCCTTCTTCTTGGTTGAAACCTTTGGCCACTAATCTAGCCTTGTTTCTAACCACGATACCATATTCATCTTGCTTGTTTCTAAAGACCCATTTAGTACCAATAACTAAATGGTCATTAGGTCTAGGAACAAGCTTCCACACCTCATTTCTCTCAAATTGGTTCAATTCCTCTTGCATTGTGATAACCCAAGAATTATCTTTCAAGGCTTTCATCAATGCTTTTTTAGGCTCAATTTGAGAAAGAAAAGCGGCATGAGCACAAAAATTTTTTAAAAAAGAGGAACGAGTTTGAACCCTTTTCGATGTGTCTCCTATAATTAGCTCCTTAGGATGGGCATCTACATACTTCCATTCCTTAGGTAAGGAAAATTTGGAAGAAGATGCTTCCAAGTTGCTATTTTGAGGAGAGGGTTCATTTAAATTCAAATTATCAAAACCAAAATCATCATCAAGATCATTTTTTCTTAATTTCAGAAACTTCATTAAAAAACCACATGAATAGACTCTTCTATAACTAAGGTTCTTTTGTTAAAAAACATGAAAAGCTTTAGAAACGGAAGAGTAGCCAAGAAAAATGCCTTCATTGGATTTAGCATCAAATTTTCCTAAGGCATCCTTTTCATTTAAAATAAAGCATTTGCAACCAAAAAACTTTAAAGTAAGAAACATTAGGTTTTTTTTGTTATTCCATAATTCATAAGGAGTCTTGGATAGAGATGGTCTTATTAGAACCCTATTCATGACATAGCAAGTCATATTTATACTTTGGCCAAAAAAAAATATTTGGGTAAACTATGTTCATTTAACATGGTTCTTGCCATTTCTTGTAAATTTCTATTCTTTTTTTTCTACTACTCCATTTTGTTGAGGATTCCTTGGAGTAGAGAAGTTGTGGTTATACCCATTTGATTTGTAAAAAAATTTTGGAAGTCATGGTTTTGGAATTCACCACCGTGATCACTCCAAATTGATGAAATCATGAAACCCTTTTCATTTTTGAGTGAGTTTATAAAATTTAGAAAAATATTTAAAACAATCACTTTTGTGAGTCAAGAAATAGGTCCATGTGAATCTACTATAGTCATCTACAATCACAAAGGCATATTTGCTACCTCCTAGGCTTGTTGTGTCAATTGGTCCAAATAAATCCATATGGATCAATTGTAATGGTCTAGAGGTACTTATTTGATTTTTTTTTGGCTTGAAGCTAGTTTTAATTTGTTTTCCTAGTTGACAAGCATCACATACTTTATCTTTAATGAACTTAACCTTGGGAATGCCTCTTACAAGGTTTTTTAGATGTGATTTGAGAGATTAGTTTCATGCTAGCATGACCTAATCTTCTATGCCAAAGCCAAGCATCATCATTCAAAGTTTGAAAAAACATATTTCACTACTAAGGTCATCAAGGTTAATAGTGTAGATGTTATTTTTGCTTGATTGCAATTATAGATGTGTTGTTGTGTGGTTTTTTTTTTTGATGATACAAGCATTAGATTCAAATCTTACAATATAACCATTATCACATAATTGACTAATGCTCAAGAGATTATGTTTTAAACCATCTACTAATAACACATTATCAATTGAAAAGGTTAATTTGTTACCTATAGTACCCTTGCCAATGATTTTACCCTTGTTGTTGTCTCAAAGGTGACAAACCCCTTCGTCTTGGCTAGAGAGCTTAGAGAATTGAGATGGATCTCCGGTCATGTGCCTTGAGCATCCACTATCAAGGTACCATCTCTTGCTCCTAGCTTGTGTGGGTGTTTTTTTTTCTACAAGAAAGGATGGTTTTTAGGTACCCATTTTGACTTGGGTGCCTCAAAAAACTGATCTACTAAATTTATCATTATTCAATGAGTTCCTAATTGATCCTTTAGGAACCCATACTAATTTATATGTGGGCTAAGTTTCCTATATGGACATTTATAAACAACATGTCCAGATTTACAAAAAAAAATTACATTTCAAATGAGAGGATACATGTAATGTTGGCCCTTTAATGAAGGTGGTTTGAGTTCGGTGAGATCCACTCATGAATCCAATTCCACATCTATTTTCGACGTGACCCTTGTTTGCAAGGATCATGTCTAAGCTCTTGCTACCGACCTTAAACTTGTTTAGGTCTCTTTGAGTAGCAAGTTCTCCTTTTTTGATTGCTTCTAAGTGATTACACTTAGAGCATGGGAGTAGAGGGAGAGAATCATGCTCAAGACTCTTAAATTTATCTAGCAATAAAGCATGTTCCTTTTTTTTAAAGAATTGAATCTTTTTTTTGTAATAGTTCTACATTCATCAAATAATTCATGGAAAGCAATTAAAAGCTCATCAAAAGATAAATCTTCATTAAGTAAATCACTTACCTCTTCTCCCAAAGCCATTAGAGCAAAGTTGGCCTCCTCTTTGATGCTTGCTTCTTCATCCCTGAGTCACCTGAGTCATCCCATGTAGCCTTCAATGCCTTCTTCTTCTTGAGTTGCTTCTTCTTGGCTTGGGGGCATTCATTTTTTGAAGTGCCCGGCTTCTTGCATTCATAACATATGACTTGGTCCTTTTTTTTGGTTCAAGTTTTTTTTTTGAATTCATTTTTAAATTTTTTTTTTTTAATAAATTTTTTTAAATTTTCTAGTTAAGAGTGCAATGTCTTCATCAAAGTCCTCATCACTTGATGTTCCTTTCAAGTGGTCTTCTTGAGTTCTTAATGTCATATCCTTCTTATTCTTTTGAAGGGGGTTCTCTAGCTCATCATGAGCATGGCATGTCATTTCATAGGTCATTAAAGACCCTATGAGTTCTTTGATAGGAAAAGTTTTAAGGTCCTTGGCCTCTTGAATGGTCAGTAACCTTTGGATCCCAACTTTTTTTGGAAGGGATCTTAAAATTTTTGTTACTAGTTCAAAATTAGAAAAAATCTTTACCAAGTGCCTTGAGTCCATTGATGACATCCTGAAAAGGTGTACATGTCTCCAATGGACTCACTTGGTTTCATTGAAAAAAAAAGTTCATAAGAATGCACAAGAATGTTGATTTTGGACTCTTTCACTTTCGGCTAGTGCCTTCATGAGTGATCTCAAGAGTATGCCAAATATCAAAAGTCGATTCACAAATTGAAACATGATTAAATTCATTTTTTGTCAAGTGCACAAAACAAGGCATTCATAGCCTTTTTGCATTTAAAGCAAAAACCTTCTTCTCCGACTCATTCCATTCGCTCATCGAAGAGAAGATTTTTGAAAACCATTTTCAATGATATTCCAAAGCTCAAAAATCCATAGAAATAAGAAAGATCCTCATAATGAAGTCTTCCAATACATATAATCCAACCCATTAAACATAGGTGGATGAGTAATGGAGTGACCCTCTTGCATCTTCGGAATAGGCCATCTCTCTTGGGTTTTTAAACCAAATATGAGAGTGAACCTTGCTCGATACCAATTGTTTAGTTTCGGAGCAAACTAAGGGGGGGGGGGGTGAATTAGTGCAGTGGATTAAAGTTAGAAAGTTTAAAAACCGATTCAGAAAATTCATATAGAACTTGATTCAACGAAAAGAGACTTTAACTTGAAATGATTCAGTTAAATGAAATAGAAAGTAGGGAGAAGAAATTGATCAATTTGTAGCTAAGAAATTTATGATAGAAATTTAAACACTCACAACCAATGAACGCAATGATGTATAGTGGTTGGTCAAATGACCTACATCCACTCTTGAAGCCTCCTCCAATGAGGCTCCCAACTTCCACTACCAAGTCTCTTGAAGGGGAAGGACCAAACACCCCTTTACAACCTTTTA
The DNA here is from genome assembly GCA_900464855.2 of Musa schizocarpa. NCBI lineage: Eukaryota > Viridiplantae > Streptophyta > Magnoliopsida > Zingiberales > Musaceae > Musa > Musa schizocarpa. The sequence continues at coordinate 25,613 of UBIG03000069.1, forward strand.
CAAGAGGTTCCCTCTCTTTACAGAATTTTTTACAAGGAGAAGAAAGGAGGTGAACACTTGAATGAGCAAAAAACTGAAAGTACCCCAACTCTCTCTTAGTTATCTAGCAAGCAATGGAGCTCAAGTGATTTGAACCTTTCGAAAAAGGCCTAATGGAAGACAACAGTTGTCAAGTCCTCACCAATGGTGATGGACTTCTTGGGAGTAGATTATGCTTCATTTCCAGTGCACATGTCAATCAAAAGGAAGTGATGAACCTATTTGGATGAGACAACTAAGTGGGAAGAAAAAATTCGATGAAAAAAAAAATTTTCTGAAGGAGGAAACATAAAAGCTTTAGTTGTCAACAAGCGAGGTGATACTTGTTAAACCTCCAACAAGCATCTATCCAATTCAAAGAGATAAGAAGAATTTCAAGATCGGTATATATCAAAAAGGTCTTTTCCTTCATCGATAAACTGCAGAACCACGAGATAAACCTGACAACTCACAACCCCACACCAGGAGTCGGTGGCCATTGCAAGTCAAGGATGGCGGATTAAAGTTTGTCTACTTCAACAACAACAAGCAAGAGAATAATCGGGAGCCAAGGGGAGCATCGCAATAGGAAAGGCGAGAAAATTGAAGATCTAGTAAAGGTAAGGAGTTGTAAATAATAACGATGGCTTAACGAGGACGTCGAAGGAATAAGTGGGGGAGAATATCCACGAACAAATTTATGTGACTTTGTTTGGTATAATGCTTATGTATGTCCATGTCCTTTTGGATTTGTTCTAGGATTTGTAAAAGCTTGTAAAGGACTTTACAAAGGCTAAATGCCCTGCTTGAGTGAGTTTGGCATCCATTATCGGTTTGTAGATAAAGTTTCCATTAGGTGGACACTTGTACTACATTTAGGTCTATAGTTGACCAATTTTATACCTTTGTTGTGCAAACCATTCTGCTTGCTTGTGATATCCATAAGTGGAATTTGCATTGGGCTGTCCAAGAAAAGGTTTGTTTGGATCCTGCATGGCTTTCTTTGTCCCATCTTCTCTTTTCGATGTCCTAAGGGTCGTAGGAGGCGGGGAGGTCGACCTTTCGCAAACCCACATACACGGTGCCACACCAAGCCAGGGCAAAAAATCCATGACATATGGGCCTTTGGTTCCTTCCTATTTATAGAGGCCTTGTAAACCCTAATGGATCACGCCTATTGGGTATTGGATCTCCATCAATACCCAAGCTTTCTAGACACGGGGTCTCTACCCAATAATCCTTCTTAATGGATCTCATCCAGGATCCAATAATATAAGGAAACTTATTGATATCCAATAAGATATTAGGGCTCCAACAAATATCTCATGTCCAACCTCTACTGTCACAACACCTACCATATGTGTGGACCCTTTAGGCCTATATCGAGTTGGCCACTTAGTCAAATCATCGTACTCCTTGACTCAAAGGAAGTGTATTCCATAATAATTCACCATTCATCGACTACAAACGTATTTATGCCACTACCTGCCACAGCCCCTAGATACAAGGGAATCTAACTGTTAAACCTATTTGTCCTTAATTCCCATGTATCTATAGTCTCTCATCCATCCATATTCCAAAGATCTGCTAATGGGGCATAGTGTTTCGTGCCCATCACGGTCTCTCCCTCGAGTCTCGCTCTAATCGGATTCTCCCGAGAAACTCTTTCTCTCTCAACCGAATAACCCAGCTAAGGATTTGTTTGAGCAAAATACATGGGATATTCCTCTCATGATACCGAGAAGTGGATGATCCTATTGACCTCAATACTAATGGGGTTAGCTACCACTCCCATAATAGGTTGTACTATATATAAAACTTCCAAACCTATAAGTCCAGATCAAAGAGCCGAGTATCATATAGACATCTTAGTATCTCAAGTCCAAGGTCCAGATATACTACTAAGACTACAAAATTATTGTCGGCGTGAGGTATCAATAACCATCCAAAGATTCCGTAAGTGGATCAATAAGTGAACTCATTCTCCAATAAGCACTTGTCTTGACTTAGCAAGTGTCTCCACACAAGTAGCTATTAGATAGCCACCTCCATCATCATAGATGAGTATAAATCTTAGTATATCCGTTATCTCGATGTCCCTCTCGAAAGTAACCCAAGCATCGGATTATTAAGGATTCCATGTTTAAAGGTGAATCGCCTTTATTATCATGATCTCATCATAATTTAATTATCATTGCACGATCCAAGGACATCACAATATATGAATTATGTAAGATAAAATGATAAAATGACTAATGATAATAAGCAAAAAAATTATGTCAAGTCACAATTGTCATCACTCATGCGATTGACTTGTAAACCATATGATCAGTGCTTGAGAGCTTCCATCCTCCTTGTTGTCCACACACCCCTAACTAGGGGCTATTGGCTCAGGGGGAGAGAGAGGGAGGAGTATAAGAGTTGGCAATTAAAAGGGTCTAAGCCTATGCCCATTTGATTCTCTTTATTTATAGAGGTCCTTGTCAAATTATCCATAAGATCCAATAATTCATGGGCTTACACTACATATCCAATAAAATAGGGGGTTCCAAAGGATATCTTCATATTTGGAACCTCACTGTCCTTGGCCCGGCTACCATATGTATGACCCTCCAACATCAATGGGTCGCTGGTCGTAGGTACTTGAGTAACTTTTTTGCTCAATGAATTATTATCTCATAATAATTCAATTACTCAAAGGCTATGGATGTACTAGACTACTACTACAATTGGGTCCCAAACGATATAGTGAATCCAACCATTGGACCAGTTTGTCATTAGTTATCATATATCTATAGTCCCTCGTCTATCTAATATCTTAGAGATCGTAGCTTAGGGCATGGTGTTGTCGAAAGCTCATAGCACTCTACTCAAGTCTCGCTCTGTCATAGTCTCCTGGAGCTCTTTCTTTCTCTCTGAATGACCCCTAGCTAGAGATTTGCTTGAGAAAGAGCATATAAGATATTCCTCTCATGACATAGAGAGCGGATGATACTCTATCGATGTAGTACTGCGTAAAGTAGGCTACCACTCCCAATGATAGCATCTATAGAGCTTTTTTTTTTGCCCCTATTGGGTATTGGATCTCCATCCAATCACCCAAGCCTCTTGGATTAGTGGGTTTCTACCCAATAATCTCTTATTAGCAATTATTGGATCTCATCTGTGATCCAATAATTCAGGGGGCTTAATGGATATCCAATAAGATAGGGGTTCAACGGATATCTCATATCCCAACCTCTACCGTGCAACACCTACCATATGTGTGTGACCCTCAGGCCCAATATCGCTGGTCAGTGAGTCATACTTATTTAACTCCTTGACTTAGTGAATTATTATCTCTATAATAATTCACCCAACTCATCGACTATGGACGTACTAGGCCACTACGCCGACCCCAAATCCATACAGGGAATCCAATCCTTTGGACCTATCTATCATCTCAATTACCATGTATCTATAGTCCCTCATCCATCTAATATCTAGAGACCCTATAATAGGCATGGTGTCGTGCCCATACGGCTTTCCTCGAAGTCTTGCTTTTGTCTGGATTCTTCCTGAGAACTCTTTTTTCTCAATCAATAACCTTGGCCAAGGATTTGTTCGAAAGCAAGAACACATGGGATATTCCTCTCATGATACTAAGAGTGGATGATCCTCTATTGACACTCAATAGCCCTCGTAAGGTTGGCTACCACTCCCAATGACCCAATTTACTATACTAGATATGAAACTTTCCAAAACCTATAAGTCCTAGTATCAAAGAGTGGAGTACTCATACAGACATCCTTGGTGTCTCAAGTCCAAGGACCAGATACACTACTGGGACTATGGAATCGCTTATTTCAACGTGAGGTATCAATAACCATCCAAACATTCCGTAGGTGGATCAATCGCTGAACTCATTCTCCAATGAGCACCTACATCAGCATTTTAGTGTCCCCACACCAGTAGCTATGAGACCAGCTACCTCCATCATATGAATGGGTATACAGCACATAGTCTATCCTGCTATTCTCGATGTCCTTCTCGAAAACCTGCACTGTAGATAATTTAGGGTCTTTGTTTAAAGGTGAATTGGTCTCATTATCGTGATCTCATCATGATCCAATTCCCCATTGCATAGATCCAAGGACATCACAATATATGCAACACGCAAGATAAAGTGATAAAATGCCAATAATAATAAAGAAAAGAGAAAAGTGCATATCAAGTCACAAGTGCCATCACTCATGTGATTGGCTTGCAGGGGCACATATGACTAGCAATCTCCCACTTGACCTAAAGCCAATCACCAACATGTCCATCCCCCCATCAAACTTCTATGATGCTCAAAGACAATTTGAGTCAATGGCTTTGTTAATGGATCTACAATGTTATCTTCGGATGGAACTCTTTCCATTACTATATCTCTTCGGGCCATGATCTCTAATAAGTTGGAACCTCCTCCTAACACTTCTAATGATGAGACCCGAAGTTCCCTTATTTGAGTAATCACCCCATATTTGTCATAATATAAAGGAATCGGGATTCATTAATCTGGATGACTCCCTAGATCTGTGATGAACTTCTTCATCCGCATTCCCTCCTTTGTTGCCATTTTCTACCACAAAGAATGTATTCCCCTTTATGGTCGAAGTCAACAATAGTGTCTTGCTTGGAACTCTTCCAAAGATACTACCTCCATTCGTGGTGAACACATACCTAAATTAGACTTGCTATCATCAACATCTGATTAGAAGTTTCGAGTCCCAGTAGCCCTCAACCTTGAGGGCTACTACCTCCATATACTAGTAAAAGATCCTTAGTCCTTCTCAAGTACTTAAGGATACATTTTATTGCTTTCCAGTGCTCCAAGCCTCGATCCGCCTCGATACCGCCATGACACTTAGAGCATGCACTATATATCGTGCCCGGTACATACATAGCATACATGATAGATCCTATCTATCAATGCATATGGCATCATATCCATGTGCCCTTTCTTCGTGAGTCTTTGGGGACATACTCCTAGAAAGTGATATTCCATGTCTCATTGGTATGAGACCTCTTTGGAATTTTTTCATGCCAAACCTTTTGACAATGGTGTCTATGTATTTGGACTAGGACAAGCCAAGCATCCTCTTGGATCTATCTCTATAGATCCAGATCCCCAATATGTAGGATGCTTCCCCAAGTCCTTCATGGAGAAGTGCCTAGATAACCAAGTCTTTACTATGGAGAGCATTCCTACATCATTCCCAATGATCGTGATGTCATCCACATATAATACCAAAAAAGGTGATAGTGTTCCCACTTAATTTCCTCATACACACAAGGTTCATCTTCATTCTTAATCAAAGTCATAAGATTTGATCACCTCATCAAATCTTATGTTCCAACTTCTGGGAAGTTTGCTTCAATCCATAAATGGACCTAAGCAAATTGCACACCTTATATGGGTTATCCTTGGACATGAATCCCCTCAGGTTATATCATATACACCTCCTCCTCCTCGAGGTTACCATTGAGGAATGCGTTTTGACATCCATCCGCCGATCTCATAATCATAGTGTGTCATAATAGCCAATAGAATTTGAATGGATTTTAGCATGGCTACAGCGTGAGAGAAAGTTTCATCATAGTCAACACCTTGCCTTCGACGATACCCCTTAGCCACTAGCCTTGCTTTTATAGGTCTCTACCTTTCCATCTACCCAATCTTTTTTTTGAAGATCCACTTGCAACCAATGGGTACAATACCCTTGGGTGCATCAACTAGGTTCCAAACCTTGTTGGAGTACATGGAATCCATTTTAATTCATGGCTTCTTGCCATTTCCAAGAGTCTATGCTCATAATAGCCTCCTCAGAGGTTTGAGGATCAATATCCTCAACATCCTCTCTTTTGATATGTCCCACATATCTCTCAAGAGGATGGGATACTTATCAGGACCAATGTAAAGTTGGAACTTGTGTGCTAGGTATCCCAACAGATTCTGGGGAATGGTGCTTGAGCTAGGTTCTCCAACCTCGCCCAACTCTATCATGCTCCCACTATCTCCACCAAGAATGTGTTCCTTCTCAAGGAACATGCTCTTCTTGGCTACAAAGACTTTTTGGTCCTCGTGGTGATAGAAATAATACCCACAAGTTTCTTTGGGGTATCCCATGAACTTGCACCATTTATTTCTTAGATTCCAACTTGTCAAGGTTGTGTCTCTTAACGCAAGGGGCAAGCCCCAAATCTTAACAACTTTAAGATCGCTTCTTCCCATTCCATATCTCATATGGAGTAGACATCATTGAATTTAGTTGGAATTCTATTTAGAAGGTAAGTTGGAATCGGTCTTATGGGGCATATCCCCAAAATGAGATGGGTAGGTATTGCGGGGAAACACATCATGGAACGCACCATGTTCAACAAGGTGCTTGATTCCTCCTTTCGATACACCATTAAGTCGGTGGGTATAAGGAGGTGTCCATTGGGATAAAATCCATAGTCTTGAGGAACTGGCATGGTGAACTCCTGTACTGGTATCACCTCCTCATCTAACGCGGGTTTTTAATACTCTTTCCTATTTGGTTCTCCACTTTCATTTCCTTAGACTCAGATACACTCATGATATGTGGAGTTGTATCTAGCATAAATAAACCATTATACAATGTTCCTCTCATGATGATCTCATCATCTAATATTATAACAAAATCAAACCATTATTCTCAAAAACTAATTTATATCCAATAATCACAAAACATGAAATGGAAATAATATTTTTTGATAATAGAAGGAACATAATAGCATGCATCTAATGCAATAATAGCTCCACCGTGCAGATGTAAGGTGACCTTGCCAACAGCCTACTAAAGAACCTTTGCTCCATTGCCCATCTTAAGGTCCATCTCGCCTTATTCAATCTCCTAAGTCCTCGCCGTAACCGAAGAATAAATTACAAATATGATAAGCACTCCCTAGTATCCAATACCCATGTGTTATCACAAGATTCTAACAAATGGAGATTGATCATGAATGTACCCAAGCTTTCTCCAAGTTTGTTTTCACCCTTTCTACAAGGTACTTCTTTTTAGTTCTTCTTCCAATGCCCATCTTTGCCAGAAGTGGAAGCATGGCCTTTGTCCTTTGTTGGGTCTTTCTTGGCAACCTTTGCTTTTACCCATTTTGTTTTGCCCTTGCCCCTTCTTAAGGGTCTTTTAGCCTTTTTTTTTTTTTTTTGGTCTCACCAAAGATAGAGAACTGGCTTTCTTTTTTTTGATGGTGGTTTTTGCTTTCTCAACATATTGAGGAGCTCTGGGAGGGTCACCCTCAAGTTTGTTCATATTAAAATTCATTATGAACTGAGAAAAGGAATCGGGTAGGGACCAAAAGCACAAGATCCACACACAAGTTATCCTCTAGACCATTCCTAGACCTGTGAGTTTTTTGATCCACTCAATCATCTTAAGGACATGGTTCAAACCGGTGTCCCCTCAATATCCTAGCATTAAAAAAGACTCTTTGATATCTCATATCGTTGAAGTTCTTCCCCTATTCTCAAACAAGCCATGGAGATAAGAGTATGGAATTAGCATCCATATTTTTTCATGTTGTCTCTTGTAACTCAAGTAGTCATAGAGGCCAACATATAACACCGAAAGCAAGAGTGGAATCATCTAAGTACTTCACATAACGAGTTATCTCATCCTCGCTGCCCCTTCGTTGAAATAGGGATCACTATATCAAGGACATATGTGATTTTCTCCACGTGGAGAATGATTCTCGATTGCGAAGCCAATCCATATAATTTGGACCAAGGAGGTGGTTGGCATCAAGTATGCCATAAAGGATTTGAAAGCTTGATATTTTTTCTAAAATAAAAGATGTAGCGTAAATAAATAACACGCAGACTTTGCAAAAATTTAAACAATTAAGATAAGGACTTCTATCTTAATATATTCTCCCACTAATTTTTCAGTGAGAGACACAACACCCTCCCAGATATGTGAATCGGAGACCCCACGGATCTCTAGTGGGGATCAGATCCACCGGGTGATCTTAACGTAACCTCGAGGGACTCGACCAATCACGTTAAGCCCATAAAGGTAGGCAACTCTTGCCAATCACAAACTCCTTGTGATTCTCGCCCTATTCGCCTCGGCCCCGAACCACCATGGCCTCGAGGGACTCAACCAACCATGATGTTCGGTTAAGTCATTAACATCGTTATTGGATGAGTCCGATTCGTGATATACTCAGGGACCACCAAGCATACCATGTCCTCGTCACCAATGACATCTCTATGTCATAGATAAGATGGCGAGACGCGATATAGGTGAGTCTCAGGGACTCACCAACTCAACCTACACCGGAATCCATTCCTAGCTATAACGATGGAAGGCCACGTGGGTCAATCTAATTGCCTCAATGCTTATCCACTTAATATTATTAATGGAGAGGATTTTTGATTTGGTCTCCTAACATAATGTGTCACACACATACATATTTAATATATATATATACATCATGTAATATATATATATATATATATATATATATCTAGTAGGTATATAACTAATCACACATCACATGAGCAATCACACCCGATGATCATGGACCATATCCTAATGTGATCGTGCCCAAGCCAGTGGGCCCAATCACTCACATCAAGATCTATGTATGTGCTTAGGCGCATCTCTATGCCCCGTGATCATCCATCTCGCCGCCGGATCCGTCAAGATCTCAACGCATCTCCATGCGTCGGACGTCCGCCTCAACCTCGTGGAGTCACACTACCATCGTGTGCCCTCATGTAATTATAACATAATTACAAAAGCACGCAGCCCAATAATAAATGAGAAAAAAAATAGAGGCTCGCAAGCCCTAATAATAATAATCACATGTACACACATCACATCACATGTCCATGATCATCTATCCACATCATACATCACATGTATATGTTATTTTATAGACTACTAGATAAAAAAATAATAGTTAATTAAACTATTTAATTAATATATTTATTTTTTTTAAAATCAGGGACATAAAGGAAATTTTTGAATTCCCAAGGGTATTTTTGGTCATTTTTCCAAAGGGATAAAATTAGAATTTCATATATTTGAAGGGGGCAAACTATATTTTTTCCCAAAACCCTAACCCATTCTCTTGCCGCTTTATATCTTTGCCTTTAAGGTGGCGCCACACCGCCACGGTGTCGGCTACCACCAGGGCGAGGGCGCCCTCAGGTTGGCCTCTGGCGCCATGAAGATTGCCGATGGCGGCACCAAAAGCGCCAGAGCCACATCACCGCCGGGTATGGGCATATCTTGGGCGCGGCCATGGGCCCTCATAGGTATTGGCACGGTTCAACGCCGCCTTCCGAGGCGGCTTGGCGGCCCGGCGCGCAGCTTTGGCCGACGCCCTCTTGGCCCGGATGCCCTGGGTGCAAAGCCACAGATAAGTTGGGTACCAAGGCCTCACACTGGTGACGAACACTGGGTTGAGGGGACTAGGTAAAGGGCCGGATGCCACGCGTTAGGTTCTATGCCCATCGTCGGCCGGTAATCTGCAGTAAAACGCGAAGCAAAGGCTTTGTTATAAGAATAAGGGCAAAGAATCAATTGCTGCCCTTTTCTCCCTTTTGCACCAACGATTTTGGCAAAAAAAGTATATCTAAAACACAACACACGCAGTTTAAGATCCGATCTTCGCATCTAACAACTCACTGATACCACTATTGGGAAATTCTTTAGGGAGAGTGACATCACATGCGCAATGCAATGGGAAGAAAAACAAAAAAACCCCAGATTCCCCATAGAAAGTATATCGTCATAGGAAGATCGGCATCAAAAAATAAATCTGCGGAAAAAAACTGCATGTAAAAAGAAGATACTGGGGAGATTCAGATATCCCTAAATCCCTACAATATAAAAGAGGATGAAGGAGGTCAAGCATTGCTCCTTCCTCTCTAGCGGTATCCACACAAAAGGGATTGGATGACGCAGACCCTCATCTCTAGGGGAGGAGAACATGCAAGGTGGCTACCAAAAAAAAACCTCTAATTTATGAACTTTTGGTTCCCCTCCTATTTATAGAGGCCTCAAAACCCCAATGGATCTTTTTTTGCTCATTGGGTATTGGATCTCCATCCAATTACCCAAGCCTCTTGGATTAGTGGGTTTCTACCCAATAATCTTCTTATTAGCAATTATTGATCTCATCTCAGATCCAATAATTCAGGGCTTAATGGATATCCAATAAGTTGGGAGTTCAAACGGATATCTCATATTCAACCCCTACTGTCGCAACACCTACCATATGTATGTGACTCTAGCCCAATATCATCGAGCCGCTGGCCATGAGTCATACTTGTCTAACTCTTTTCCGACTTAGTGAATTATTATCTCTATAATAATTCACCCAACTCATCGATCATGACGCATTAGGCCACCACGCCGGCCCCTAAACGATAAAGGGAATCCAATCCTTTGGACCTATATCCTCGTTACTATGTATCTATAGTCCTCATCCATCTAATATCCTAGAGACCCTATACTGGGCATGTGTTGTCGTGCCCATAATGCTTTCTCTTCGAAAGTTGTTCTTTTGAACCCTCAGGAGAACTCTTTTTCTCTCAATCCAAATAAACCTTGGCCAAGGATTTGTTCGAGCAAGAATACATGGGATATTCCTCTCATGATACCCAGAGTGGATGATCCTCTATTGACACTCAACAGCCCTCGTATTTGGCTACCACCCCAATGACCGACTATACTAGATATGGAACTTTCCAAAACCTATAAGTCCCCAGATCAAAGAGTGGAGGACTCATACAGACATTCTTAGTGTCTCAAGTCCAAAGACTAGATACATACCTGGACTACTAATCGACGTGGAGGTAATACACCATCAACATGAGGGTATCAATAACCATCCAAAGATTGAAGGCGGGCGGATCAATCAATGAACCTTATTCCCCAATGAGCACACCGCTTATGTACCCTTAGTGTCCCTGACACGAGTAGCTATTATGAGACCCGCCCTACCTCCATCATATGAATGTCAATACAAGCAAAAGAGATTGATCTATCCCAAGGTTATTCGATGTCCTTTTCGTAAAATGAGTAACCTATGACCGGAAGATAATTTAGGGTTTGTGTTTAAAGGTGAATCGGTTTCCAAGGAATTATCTGATGATCTCATCAATGATACACAAATGAAACTACAAAATTTATCATTTTAAGATAAAAACATGAATGATCATGTGAAAAAATTTATGATGTATGTTCATACATTTCAGGATACATTGTAATATACTTCAAGTATTTTATAATTAATCATATTTTTAAGCATTTATGATACAAAGCATGACAATTGTTTTTTATACAAAACAATGTCATCAATTTATTTTTTATTACAAACACATTTTACAAATTATTTTATGATACTTGTCACAATTTACATACATTTTTCCCCCCTTTGTCATCAACAAAAAAGAAAATGGGCTATTGATACCAATTGTTATGATAGAATTTTTTGAAAAGAGGCAAAAAAGAGAAGGATAAATCCATGATTTCAAGAAGAGATTTAAATTCAAGAATAAAGCACTATTCATTCTATTGAAAATTCATGCCAAGAAATAGATTCAGAAAGTAAAAAAAAAGATAGATCATAGAAGCAAAAATTTCATAAAACTTTCCATCAAGAGCTTATGACATAAAAAAAAAAATTCATTCAAAAGTCATTAATGTCCATATTTTCCATCAAGTAAAATTCATGAGGTAGAAAAGAGATCATTCAAGCACAAAACGTGGTAAAAAAAAACTCATGATAAGAGTCATGAATGTTCATCAAGAAGAATGAGATGTTAGAAAGTCAAAAAGTTGAAGAGGTAATTTGTTTGAATGATCCAAAATTCATATCATGATAAAGCTACCAAAAATTTTCATAAAAAATTTATGAACAAAAAAAAATTCATGTCATGAAAAAAATCCAAATTTACACAAAATTAAGAAATTAAGAAATCTTTAAAGAGAAATGAATGAAATCTGAATTAATTTCAAAAGAGCATTCAAGCTAAAAAAAAATTATGAGAGCTTTTTCTTTAGAGTATATAAAGTCCATGAAAAAATAAAATATGTACAAAAGAATAGTTCGCGGTGTCATGAAAGCAATTTGTTTAAGGTATCAAGAATTTATCAAACTTTAAATTTCATGAGGATATGAAATGTGAAGAATAAATGAAGTCAAAAGTCATTCATTCATGCATCAATGGAAATTGAGGGAGGATAAAATCAATAGAATCAAATTCTCAAAGTCATTAAATGGGTATGATTGTAATTAAAAAATCATTAAACGTGAATCATCAATTGATGAGGCAAGAGTATCAACCAAGATTAGAGGAAGATAAAAATGAAAGATCCATCTACAAAATCAAAAAGATGACACCAAGATAATACAAAATCAAAAAAGATGATACCAAGATAGGTGAAGGATCAAAATAAGTTCATAAAAACTGAAAAGATGATACTAAAAAAATTTAAAAGAGGAGTACTCTTTGATTTCATGCATTCAATTCAACATATATGAAATTTAAAGTGAACTTAAAAATAGCATAAAGAGTACAAAAGGGGAGTTATGAGCTCCATTACAACACATAAAGTCAACATAGAATTTTTTTACAACTATTCCTCTTGAGTGGAATGCCAAAATGTTCATACAAAGTATCGATCTTGGTGATTTACTGATGCACTTCATTTAGATCTCATTTTTTGTTAGCCATTGAGTTCATCTTGTTGTGACTTGAGTTGATTCAATTGAGTGATAATCTGGATCGGTAGAAGATGAAGGATGTAGAAGATGGATTGTCTAAGCAGCATCAAAGGGACTAGAGAGAGGAGATTCATTACCCCTAAATATAGGTGTTTCGTTCTTTTACGAGGGAGGGGAGGATCAGTCCTTCTAGGTAGCCTAGTCCAAATTTCATTCCTAAATGTGCACCTTAATCCTTTAAGTAGGTTTTTATTAATTATATTGTATCTATCTACTTTATTTTTTCTTCATTGTGGTATCCTAATGTTGTGTGCCATGTAATAATCTTATGATTAACCCCACATATGGAAGCATTATATCCTTATTTGATATGTCAATCATGTTATACCAGATTAAGTAACCAAAGCAATTTTCTTTGTCCCGCCATTATCCAATACATAGTACTTAGTTCCATTTGATTGACTTCATCGTGGTGATATTATTTTTGGAATTAAGATGCTAATAATAATGATGATGGAGAACCTAGAGTTAAAAAGGAAAAGGTGTTCATAACTTTTTAGAACTATGGATAAGTTAGATTTTCAAAAAAATGGTCCCTAAAAGCCTCTAATATGTTACTCTGATTGCATCTAAATCCTATTGGCCTATAAAAATAACCTCTTCTTTTTTTTGAAATTCTATTAGGTCACAAATCATACTATCTATAATTGAGATTTGGTTCCCTAGAAGATAGGTTGATTACATTGTCGCCTTTCATCTACATTTAGGTTGTTATAAAACAAATGAACTAGCTTAGGTAAATTGGTTCACTAATTTGTAAAATAGGTAAGACATCTAAATTGGCAAAACCATTGTATAGGTTTTAGGTCTCCTAATTCACCTAGATCAACATACTTATCCTTGTGTATACTTTAGATTCAAAACTAGGATACCTAAGGGCATTTTCACTAGAGTTAAAATCATATGAATCTCCTTCTTTCCTCTTCCTTTGTCCCTAGATGATCCCTAGGTGTCATTTGTTTACAAATGATGATAATGAAAAAATAATTTTAAAAGGCAACAATACAAGAAGAATTCAAAGAAAGGAGTTCAAAGAATCCTTTTAGTAAAGATCTTTCTAGTTCTTGAGATTGATGCAAATCTTGATGAAGTAGAGATCCCTTTTTAGGTTTTCTAGAGAACAAGGATCAAGATTGAGAGGTGGGAGAGAGATTTTTGAGGGCTGCAAAGAAAGGGAGGGTCGGTTCTACTCAACCTAAAAGCCTCCTTTTATATAAGGGACCTCTTAGGTGGATGCCAACACTTGATGACCGCTTTTGGGAATAAATGCCCAAAGCGATGCTATCGCTAGTTCTGAAGGATTGCCACCACAAGCACGACATACTAGGCAATTTTGGGGGCAACAACACTTTGATTTTTTGATCAATTTGACTTCATTTAACATCTATCTTTTAGATGTTCAATTTTAATCATCATGTATTTGATTGAGTTGAAATGATATCATTTTGAATCACTCCATCTCATATTATTTATGAAGTACTTTTTATTAAGACTGATGACTCATCAAACCATTTAAAAAATTAATCAAAAGAAGATGTTGTAATCAAGAGATATTGAAATTTTTCCTTGAGAGGATCAAGGGGAACGATAAAGTAAAGTCAAGATAACTCTAATAATAAAAGTGGAGTTTGAGCAAGTGATTTCCAAAAAAATTAAGAAAGATGCATATATCATCATCAAAATCAACAAAGTTCAATTCATGAAATCATGAAAGATGTCATTTATAGTTTATAAATATTCTTTTTAGAAAGATCAAAATCAAGATCCATGAATCACATTATCTCAAGTCATAAGTCGGAGAAATAGAAGTCAAGATCATGATTATGATGAAGCTCATTCAAGTTCAAAACATCAAAATTATTTTCATGGTTCAAGAGATTCACATAATATATATGGATTCATCATTTTCTTTAAAAAATCAAAAGTTTTAGAGATAGAAAATTTCAAGAGACATGGATTTTCTTTTTATTATTTATTTCATACATATGCCTTTATCAAATAGGAATATGTATCAATGTTCAAGACTAAAAAGATAAATTTTATCAAAAAAAGAAAGAAAAAGTATTTCAATTCGAGCATGTGGCAAAAAGCAAAAATTTGATTCAAGGATTTATCATAGATGTATGCATGTTTAAAATCAAAACACAAGTTCCATCATCAAAACTATCAAGATTCATGATAGCATTTTTAATATGCATTTTATATATTTGATCTTTTTCATAGAATGTTCAAAAATCGAAAAAACACAAATTAAGGTTTTTGTCAAAACCATCAAAAAAAACACATCATTCCAAAACATAGGATTTTCAAATTGTAAAATCAAGCATGATATAAAATGTTTTTATCAAAATCATTTTTCAAGAGTTTTGTATCACAAATTCTACTACCATCCACCATAGATCTAAAACCCTCTTTCCCTAACCTTCATCTACTACTATTGCAGCTCAAAAATTTCATCAAACCACACCCTAAAACCACACCCAAAAAAACATAAAACAAACCTAAAACCATAGCCTACATCCACCAACCCTTTCGCCACCAATTTTTTTTCAACCAATACATGCTTTTAACCTAGCAAACAAAAGAGAAATCTTAATAAATTACAGATCTAGAGGCATATACTATGGCATTCGAGGAGGGCGCATCAATGTTAAATTCGAAGCTTTTCGAAGACTTAATGGAGGACAAAAATTTGGGCTCTCTTTGTCAATCCCGCTTGGGGTCGATCACCTGGCCCAAAGAAATCTCATCAAGGAGAGAGCTCGACCGAAGATGACTTTCGTGAGAGGGGAGTTTCTATGATCGGTCCCTACTATCCAAGCATGAGGGTAGACTTCCTAGATGGGAAGAAGGAGACCCAATTGGTTGACTGGCCAGAGTTTATATTTTCTGGACATTGACAAAATCGTGGATGCATCCATGGTGGAAATTGTAGTATACATCTTGAAGGGGATGCCATACAAGGGTTTGATCGGTTAGAATACACCATGCAGTCCTGTCATGGTGATAATTCAAAGAAGGACTACTGACCCATTTTAGACCAACCGACACGCAGGATATCGGATGGACAACTAGCAAAGATCTACCAAACCTTCAAATTGCTCGTGAGTATCAAACCAGCTTTGAAAGGTTATCTAATCAAACACATGATCAGTTCAAGAAACAACTATTGGGAAACATTTATGAGGGCTTGAAGTTAGAGATCCTGGGAGAAGTTTAGCCACAACCTTATTAATACTTATGGGCATCTCTTTCTTTTCTCATTATGACTTCAAGAGAGCGATTGGAACCAATTTAAGTCTTTGAGATAGGATTGTTCTTGACCAGCAATATTGAAGCCCTCAGCCCCCCCTACTATTAAATCAGCTCCTGCACTCAAAAAAATTGACAAGGAAGAGCCGGAGCTTACATCTACAAGGCTATGTTGGCATTACGATGAGCTTTTGGAGCCACTCTAGCATCGCCATATAAAAAAGAAAAAATTTTATGATTGAACTAGTGGAAGAAGAGGTCATGAATAAAGCGAAGAGAGCCTTGAACATAAGAAAGAAGAAGTGGGAAGAAGAGCCACAATCTAATCGGATTTTATGGTACCGTTAGCTAGCTACTCAAACTTAAACAATGAAAGTTAGAGGCCTTCTCAAACAACAACCGATCACTATTCTCACCAATACGGGTAGCACTAATAACTTTTAAATAATAAGGATGCTCATGGATGGTGCTCGAATTTTTGAAAGTTGTAGCAAGTTCTGACGAAGGTCGCCAATGGTCAATCCTAAAGCACCAAAGATGCCATAGGTAGGTGAAACTATTACTACAAAGATCAAGAAATTGTTACCACTTCTTCCTCCCACCAATTGATGCGAGGCCGTATAGGGCATAGAATGGCAAACGATGCTAGGTGATGTCTCCTGGAACTTTTCTAAGTTAATTATGAAATTCTACTATAAAGGTAAATAGGTCATCCTAACGCCGGGAAGCACTAAGCAAACATAATCACCATTTCAATTCAATTAATGGAGAAAGTAAATTTTATTACGCATCTCCAAACAAAGAAGGGGAAGAAAATAGAAATTGAAGATCAAAATTTTGCCCAATTGTTTGTTAAATTTGACGCATATTTTTTGTTGAACCGCACTTGCCTTTCCTCCTACTGACAATATGACCAACCGAATTTCAATTTTTAGCAAACCACCAAATAACACTCAACCCATAACAAGGTCCTCACCCTAGAAGGATGAAATTGAGAAGATTATAAAGGAGATGCTCACCATTGAGGCATGCAAGAACTAAGTGGAGACCCTACTTAATCGGTCGACGATTTCAAATTAAAACTAACCATAGAAGCCTTAAGTAATTTTTGGAGCGTAAGATATCCTAATAGCAAAAAAAATGGTAACCAAACTTCAAGGATTTGATAATGAAATTATTTATTTAAAAGGAAAGAAAATATTGTTGCACTCTCAATTAATTATCGAGCAAGCTAAATTTTAGCCATTTCTCTTCCCACCACCGCCTTCGAGGACATTAGGGGAGAGGAAATGGGAAGAAGGATCCAGAGATAAAACATCATTAAAAAATTGAGGAGGATCCAAGTGCAATAGCTCACTATGCTTGGGATTCAAGACCTGGCGTGCTATAAAGATCAGATTGCATTTATAAGCACCACTCCCCAGGGTATCAAAATCATTCTCGCGACAAAATGCACTCCACACCTTCAAATAGTGGCACTTCTAGATTTTTGAGAATCTACAAAAGAGTGAAGCAAAAAAAATTTTATTAGAGAGGGATGAAAAAAATTATTTTTTGAATACATGGTACAAATGTGATATGTCAACAAAAGAAAGGTGAAACCGGGCCCAGAAAAACTACAAACCACTACCCATACCAAACCGGTGTGGACTAACATCTCCATGGATTTTATTGAAGGGCTACCACATTCCAAAGGTAAAAGTACAATCCTTGTGATAGTTGATCGACTTATGAAATATACCATTTTTTTGCATCAAAAAAATCCCTACACTTTTTAGTATTGCTTAGATTTTCACAAAAAATATTATTAAACTATGGGATGCCAAGTTCCATTATAAGTGATCATGACGTGTCTTCTACTAGTAAATTTTAGACGAAGTTATTTCAATCAGAGGGCACCAAACTCAAGATAAGCAACAAAGATATCATCCACAAACCGATGGTCAAAACAGAGGTGGTGGAATAGGTGTTTAGAGACACATCTTTGGTGTTTTATTAGTGACCAATCAAAGCGAGTGACAAATGGTTCCTATGGGCTGAAATGGTGGTATAGTACTACATATCATTCTCTACAAAAAATGCCTCATATATGAAGACAAAATGGTCGTGACCGGGTTCCCTAATGAAGAAAATATAATTTGGTCAAACAATATAGATCAGTCAACTCATGATTTAATTAACAAGGATAAATCCCCTATAGCTGCTAAAGGATAATCTCTACCGCTAAAGCCAAAATGAAACAAACAAACTCCACAATACTATGAAGCTTTAAAGAGAATTTTCAAAGAGGAGATTGGCTTTATCTTCGCCACAGCCCATACAAGCAACTTCATCAACACACCAGCCTATGAAGCCATTTCCATATTTTTATAGGCCTTATCATATCACAAAGGTATTGAGCTATGGCGATAGAATTTTAATTACCGAGGATGCCAAAACCCCCTCGCCTTTCCAATGTTACAGTGCCTCAATCCCAAGAAAAACACGAGTCAAACCCGTATTCAATCGCCCAACACCGCGATGATGAGATATTGAAGCCCAACCAACAAGCTATCCTCATAGTACAATCATGGCGCGTCACGAGCATTCCCTACTACTAAAAGTACCAAGGTATTGGAATAATTTACCACCAAGATGCCATCACTTGGGAGAACCTGATAACTTGAAGATCAAATTCCTAGAATTATGGAGCCGCCTTTAAGGACAAGGCTGATTTGAAGAGAGTAGGTGTAACATCCCCTCATTTTTTTAAAAAAAAAAATTAAAAAGGACTTATTTGTAAATACGAGGGTTTTTAATAATCCTTTAGACCAAATATTTTTATGTTGAAAGTTGAGTGTTAGGGGACCAAAATGAATATTAACAATTATATAGATTTTATGAAAGATTGGTATTCAGTTTAAAAAAAAAAAGAAAGAAAGAAAAAAAGAGGACAAGTGGCAATAGCTAACATAAGAATGAGCCACTTGTGTTAATTATGGATGACACATGTTTTCCTCATGCATGCTTACAACCATCTGTATTAGGCTAAAAAACATAAGTAACAGATGAGGAGTTAAGGAAAACTTAACATGAGAAGCTTGCTGCCAAACGAGAAGAGAAGGAGAAGGAATCTGAAGGAGAAGGAATTGAAGGAGAAGAAGAACTTTCATCTTAGCCTGCTTTTGCATCAACCTCCATAGTTGGGAATCAAACTTATAAGGCAAGTGTTCTAACCCCATCCTAGAGATAAATTTTGATCCTTGTTTCATCTGATTCCTGAGAAAATCACTAAAGATTGAAGCTTCATTGAAGATATCTATGCCATTTATACATCAAATGTTGAACCTGAAAAAAATTGATTTTTTTTTGACCTTTCAGTACCATATATGGACATAACTTTCTGTACTAAAGCCTAATTGAGGAGAAACCTTTTCATGTACAAAAAAAGAAGACTTACAGAGCTTTCATTTGGACATAAAAAAATTTAAAGATTTAGAGTAAATTTATCTATCCAAATATATGAATGAAAAGACCTCATGTATTGGTGAAACAGATACTACAGCTCAACCTTTTGTTACTAAATGACCAGTAACTCTCTGATGAAAATTCTGAATTATGCAAAATTTGGATTTTTTGGACACTAGATTCATGTATCTTTCTTTTACATATTATTTGGAAATTTTGAATTATTTTTTGCCCTCTGGAAACAGTTTAAATTCATTTCTACCACCCTGCAAAACAGAGATGATCAATTCTTTGACCTTTCTTTACTCTATTTGTTGTAACTTCCTGTTAGAAACTCAAAAAATTTACAAAATCTAAGTTCATCTGAAAATATTTTTGATACAGCTTTCCAATGACAATCTATTATGAGCGTGAATTGGACCATATTTAGTCATACCAAACAAACAGGAAATGTACCACTCATTTCTGTCAGACCTGAAATTTAGTTCGAGTTTTGCCTATTCAAGTTTCATCCTATTGGAAATCTAACTGCCAAATTTTCTTCAATTGAGTTTTATAATGGTCCTTTGAAAATTTTGTATTGTTCATCCTAAAATTGCTTATATACCGAAATCTATATGTAATGTTCATGTTTGCATTTATCGCTTGTTCCAAGATATTTTCGTTGTTCCGCATGTAAGCCTTTATATGTGCCAATGTTATTATTCATGCTACCCTTTTGTACTCTCGTGTCTTGTGGGATAACGTGAATCTTTGCCAGAAATGGTAAATGGAGTATATGCTTAGAGCTCGCCATTGCTTCCTCACGGCCCCATTGACTTCACTCGACGTGGGGATGGAGCTCCCAACCGGGGAGACTAATGTTTGTGGTCATCCGTAAATGGATGAATCAATGCTATGAATGTGGTCCCACAGCACCCTCTATGTTTATTTGATATGATATCCAAAGCTTTACTATGAGATTATATTTATGCTTTGATAAAATGGAACGATGCTACATCAAAAAATGACACATACAAGCTTGTTTGTTATTCTACCAATTTGTTATACTTTAAAGTGCTTCAGATGTCATTGTTATGCCTCAAACACTCCACACCTTGATATGGGCGTCATTGTTGCCTTGCGGGTAAAATGTAGCAACAATGCGGTGAAAACAATTCTACGCCGATCAAACACAATACATGTAGTTTATAAGCCAATCATTATTGCATGACGAACCCGGCTTTGATACCACTGTTGGGAAATCAAGAGATTCTCCGCATCTCATGCAGCAAAAAAATAAAAAAGACCACAGATTTTTCATAGTTACTTATTTGTAAATATGAGGATTTTTTTTAATAATCCTTTAGCACTAAATATTTTTATATTGAAAGTTGAGTGTTAGGGGGACCAAAATGTGAATATTAACAATTATATAGGATTTATGAAAGATTGGTATTCAGTTTAAAAAAAAAAAAAAAAAAGAAAGAAAAAAAAGAGAGGACAAGTGGCATTAGCTAACATAAGAATGAGCCACTTGTGTTAATTATGTGGATGACACATGTTTTCCTCATGCATGCTTGCCACCTATCCTTGTATTAGCTAAAACTTAAGTAAATAGATGAGGAGTTAAGGAAAACTTAACATGAGAAGCTTTGCCAACAACGAGAGGAGAAGAAGGAGAAGGAATTGAAGGAGAAGAAGAACTTTTCATCTTAGCTCAAGGTTTTGCATCAACTCTCCATAGTTGGGAATCAAACTTTTATAAGGCAAGTGTTCTAACCCCCCATCCTAGAGATAAATTTTGATCCTTGTTTTCATCTTGATTCTGAGAAAAAATTGGAAGATTGTAGCTTCATTGAAGATATCTATGCCATTTATACATCAAATGTTGAATCTGGAAAATTTTTGGATTTTTTTGACCTTTCAGTACTCATGTGGACATAACTTTTTGTACCAAATTCTAATTGAGGAGAAACTTTTTTTCATACAATGAAAAGAAGACTTATAGAGCTTTCATTTGACATAAAAATTTAAAGATTTGGAGTAAATTTATCTATCCAAATATATGAATGAAAAGACCTCATGTATTCGGTGAAACAGATACTACAGCTCCTAACCTTCTGTTACTAAATGGCTCATAACTCTCTGATGAAAATTCTGAATTATGAAAAATTTGATTCTTTGGAAACTAGATTCGTGTATCTTTCTTTTGACATATAATTTGGAAATTTTGAATTATTTTTGCCCTCTGAAACATCAGTTTAAATTCATTCTACCAATTCTGCAAAACAGAGATGATCAATTCTGACCTTTCTTTACTCTATTTGTTGTAACTTCCTGTTAGAAACTCAAAAATTTACAAATCTGAGTTCATCTGAAAATAGTTTGATACAGATTTCCAATGACACCTATTATGAGCGAATTGGACCATATTTGGTCACTCAAACAATTCAGGAAATGTACCACTCAATTTCTGTCAGACCTGAAATTTAGTTGAGTTTTGCCTATTCAAGTTTCATCCTATTGGAAATCTAACTTCTGCTAAATTCTTCTTCAATTGAGTTTTATAATGGTCCTTTGAAAATTCTTGTATTGTTCATCCTAAAATTTATTTATATACCTGAAATCTATATGTAATGTTCATGTTTGCATTATCTTGTTTAGTAAAGGCACACATGCATATATTTTCGTTGTTCCACATGTGCTTTCGATATGTGCCAATGTTATTGTTCATGCTACCCTTTTGTACTCTGGTGTCTTGTGGGATAATGTGAACCTTTGCCAGAAATGGTAAAGGGAGTTATGCTTAGAGTGATTGATTCGGCCCGGCCCCATTGACTTCACTCAGACGTGGGTGGATGGAGCTCCCAGACGTGGGAGACTAATGTTTGGTGGTCATCCGAAATGGATGAATCATGTTATGAATGTGGTCCCACAGCACCCTCTATGTTTATTTGATATGATATCCAAAGCTTTGCCTATGAGATTATATTTATGCTTTGGATAAAAATGGAATGCATGCTACATCAAAAAATGACATACAAGCTTGTTTTTTGTTATTTGGTTCACTTGTTATACTTTGAAGTGCTTCAGATGTCATTGTTATGCTCCCAAACACTCTTACACCTTTGATATGTACCTAAATGCTTTTTTTGCTAATGAAATGCTCCAATTTCCTTTCTCCTATTGTTATGTATAATGCCGGTTTCAAATGAGATAACCCTTTGTGATTTTATATCAAATGAGATGCTTTTCATTGAACACTTGTAGCTATGTTTTTTGTATTTTGATACCAAGCCTGCTTTGAACTGCTTCCTATCGCCATGGATATGTTAGTCACTTGTTGAGCTCTTTATGCTCACCCGTTGTTATATATAATTTTTTTTCAGGTTAGCTTGTCACGCATCGAAAAGCTAGAATTGGGTTGAAGTAAAGAAAGGCTAGAAGATTTTTGGGCTAATCTTTGTTAGTTGATAAGTTTTTGTTGTATAGTATACTTTTTCTAATGAAATGTTAAGGATATGTTGACACTTATGTGTTGTAAAAGTTTAAATGACCGCTCATGTTGATGGAATGATAAGTTTAAATTGCATAAGGATATGAACTTATGGTAAATATTATGTTTTTGTGATTGTATATATTTCTACGATTATGGATTTGTGTTGTGGTTGATGTTTAGTTGAGTTGGCTTTGGATTTTATGAATCTCTCGAGGGAAGTGG
Source organism: Musa schizocarpa (assembly GCA_900464855.2). NCBI lineage: Eukaryota > Viridiplantae > Streptophyta > Magnoliopsida > Zingiberales > Musaceae > Musa > Musa schizocarpa. The sequence continues at coordinate 48,840 of UBIG03000069.1, forward strand.
AGTATGATATTATGAAATGTACAGGTTGATGAATTGTGAATATTGATTTGAATGGTTCTTAGGATCCTCAAATTGTTAGAATGGATCCGGATTGAATTGTTGATGAATTATATTATTATGGATTTAAGATAGGATCACACCTCCTGAATGTGATGATTCGAGGGTGAGTGAGTTTGGTATCGAGCATGATTTGAGGATTCTAAGAAATTTGATATGCTAGATGCATAATAAATTTTGAGGTTTAGTGATTTCAATTTAGAGACTAATCAAAAGTTTTCTTTTGTTGTTTTAGGAAGCAAGGATGACAAGGTCATCCGGTTCTCCTATTGCATCTACTTCCGATCAATTGAGTGGAATTATGAAAACTCTGGAGGCTATGACACAAGTGATGCAACAACAAGTCCGGACAAGGAAGAAATGATGAAGGGGACTTCAAACCAGACGGGTTGGGAATCAAACAATTTAAGAAGCTTAGTCCTCCTAGTTTTAGTGGTGAGCACGATCCAATGGTAGTAGAACAATGGATGATGGATAGATAAAAAATATTTGACGTTTTAAGTTGCCCCGATGATAAGAAGGTTTCTCTTGCTTCCTTCATGCTAGAAGGTGAGGTCGAGAAAGCGGTGTATAACCATGAAGAGGATTTCTAAAGTTCGACAGAGCCAATCACTTGGAAGGTATTTACAGTAAAAGTTCAATGAAAAAAAATATTTTCCAGATTGTATTAGAGAGAGAAAAAGAATTGGAGTTCCCTGAATCTCATCCGTGGAAATTTGACAAGAGCCAAATATGAGTCTAAATTCATTGAGCTCTCTAGATTTGCCATGCATATGATTGACGATGAATCTAGGAAAGCAAGAAGGTTTGAAAGGGGACTAAGGCCAATAATAAGAAGCGGGATATCGACTTTAAAACTCAGGTATACACCGATGTAGTAGAAAGAGCTTTCATACTTGAAAAAAAGACTTGGAGGAGATCCAAGAAATCGGGGACAAGAACAACAAGGATAAGTTTGTTGGTAGAAGTAAGAGAGGAAATGAAGTAGAAAGAAGTAACAAGAGGGTGAAGGCACCTAGATTTGAGAAAGGAAATCTATCACAAAGAACTCTATCAGGTGCAAAATGTGGATATAATCATGAAACGAGAGAGTGTTTTTGGGTGACTGGAGCCCTGTTTTTTGCCTGTGGAAAGTTGGATCATAAAGTAAGAGACCGCCCACTAAACAAGAAGAAAGAGCCCAGCCCCTAAGCCAACAGCCCATGCTAGAGTCTATGCTATCACGTAACAAGATTCCAGAGCCTCTAAATCGGTGGTTGAAGGTATTCTACATGTTTTTTAATAGAAATGCAAAAGTTTTGTTTGATCCGGTTCCAACTTATCTTTTTGTATCACACTATTTTGCTTGTCACTTGGGCATTCAACCTAAACCACTAGATTATTTGCTACACGTATCTACTATTGTTGGGGATTCCTTGACTACAAATTTGGTTTATCCATCATGTTTGATTTCTATGGAGAACATGAATTCCTTTGCTGATTTGATACTCCTAGAAATCCAAGGTTTTGATATTATACTGGGCATGGATTGGTTATCTTCCTATCATGCTAGTATTGATTGCTATATAAAAAAATAATTACTTTTCTGCATACCAAATCGACCTATCTTCTACTTTGAGGGTATTAGGCATGATTTGCCTCCTTGTTTAATATCGGCACTTCAAACTCAACGCCTTATGCAAAAAAAGGATTTTTTGTTATGTTATATATGTAAAGGAGCATTCAGAACAAGAAACTCACCCAAATGAAATTTTCGTGGTTAAAGAGTTCCCCGATGTATTCCCGGAGGATTTGCTTGGACCTCCAGACAGGGAAGGTGAATTTGTTATTGATTTAGTCCCCGGATGACCCCAATATCTAAACCTCCCTATAGAATGGCACCACCGAAAGCTCGAGGAATTGAAGAAGCAAATACAAGAGTTATTAGATAAGGGTTTCATTCGACCCAACTGCCTCACCGTGGGTGCTCAATGTTGTTAGTTAAAAAAAGGATGGGACGTTGAGGCTTTTGTATTGATTATAGGCAGTTGAATCGGGTGACCATCAAAAAAACAAGTATCCCCTACCAAAGATTGATGATTTGTTTGATCAATTGTAGGGTGCACAAGTATTCTCCAAGATTGATCTAAGATCAAAGTTACTATCAATTGAAGGTCAAGAAGGACGATATTCCAAAAAACAGCCTTTAGAACTCGATATGGTCACTATGAATTTTTAGTAATGCCTTTTGGCTTGACTAATGCTCCCAGCAGCTTTTTTATGGAACCGATGAACGAATATTTCAGCCACTCTTAGATAATTGTGTAATTGTATTCATTGATGACATATTAGTATATTCAAGGAGTAATCGAAGAGCATGAGAAACACTTGAGAAATGTATTATCCATACTAAGAGAAAAGAAGTTGTATGCAAAGTTCAAACAAATGTGAATTTTGGTTGAAGGAAATTGCTTTCTTAGGCCATGTGATTTCGTGAAAGGCATATATCATTGATCCAAAGAAGGTGGAAGCAAAGAGGTTAATTGGGAAGTACCAACAAATGTAATGGTTAGAAGTTTCTTTGGGCATGGCAAAGTTATTACAGGAGATTTGTGGAGGATTTTTCTCAAATTGCTCATCCCCTCACCAAACCTGACTCAAAAGAATGTAAAATTTGAATGGAGTGGTGATTGTGAGCAATGTTTCCAAGAATTAAAAAAGAAGATTGACTAGTGCCCCTATTCTCACTATTCCGAAAGTGGTAACGAAGGATTGTAATTTATACCGATGCTTCAAGAAAGGGTCTTGGATGTTTTTAATGCAAGAAGGGAAAGTAATTGCTTATGCTTCTAGGCATTTGAAGAGCTATGAATTGAATTATCCGACTCATGATTTAGAATTGGCAACAATCATCTTTGCTCTAAAGATTTGGAGACATTACTTGTATGGGTGGACATTTGATATCTTTATTGATCACAAGAGTTTAAAGTACATTTTTACACAGAAAAGAGTTAAATATGAGGCAAGCCAAGATGGATAGAACTTCTAAAAGATTATGATTGTACCATCCGTTATCACCCAGGTAAAGCAAATGTTGTAGATGATGCACTTAGTAGAAAATCTACAAGTTTTATGGCTAGTCTGGTTGTGAAACAATGGAAGCTATTAGAAAAAACTTATGATTCGAATGTAATGAGGAAAGGGCAAGACTCAATAATGTTGATGGCCTCTATCCAGATGCAAACTGATCTCATTCAACAAATTAAAGAAGGACAACTATGAGATCCACATTTAATATACTTGAGAAATGAAGTTGAAAAGGGATTGAAGTTGAATTTTCAAATTTCAGATGATGGCCTATTGAGATTTGGGGATAGAATATGTGTTCCAAATGACCCAGATTTCAAGGACCAAATCTTGAAGGAAGGTCACAATTCAAAGTATACCATGCATCTAGTAGCACTAAAATGTATAGAGATCTCCAAAGTCATTATTGGTGGAAAGGCATGAAGAAGGAGATTGCAATATATGTTTCAAGGTGTTTGACATGTCAACAAATCAAAGGTAACACTGGTAAGACCTGGAGGTTTGTTATAGCCCTTAGATATTCTGAATGGAAATGGGAATGCATTACTATGGACTTTGTTTCAGGACTACCTGAACCTCTAGAAAGCATGATGCTATTTGGGTCATTATTGATAGGTTAACCAAATCAACACATTTCTTACCAATCAATATGACTTATTCCCTTGATAGGCTTGCAGATTTGTATGTTGATGAAATAGTAAGACTTCATGGTGTCCCAAAGGAGATCATCTCGGACAGAGACTCAGATTTCTTTTCTAGATTATGGAGGAGATTACAAGATTCTATGGGCACCAAAGTAAAGTTTAGCATTGCCTATCACCCTCAAACGATGGTCAATGAAAAGAACTATTCAAGTACTTGAGGATTTACTTAGAGCCTATGTTATGGATTGGAGAGGTGAATGGGATAAAGATATTTCTCTTATTGAGTTCACTTACAATAATAGTTATCATTCGAGCATTGAGATGGCTCCTTATGAAGCATTGTATGGGCGAAAAGTGTAGAACGCCTATATGTTGGGAGGAAGTTGGTGATAGAAAGTTGTTAGCACCAGATAAAGTACAAGAGACTATTAAAAAAGATTCAAGTTATTAAAAAAGAGGCTAAAGACCGCCAAAGTCAAAAAAAAAAAAGAGCTATTGACAATAGAAGACGAGATATCAAGTTCCAAGTAGGGGAGATTTTGTATTCCTAAAGGTCTCTCCTTCTAAAGGCATTGTAAGATTTGGAAAGAAAGGAAAGTTAAACCCAAGGTTTATTGGACCCTTTGAAATCCTTGAAAGAATTGGCTCATGCTTACAAAATTGTTTTTGCCACCATCATTGTGTCATATCCATGATATATTTCATGTTTCAATGCTTAGAAAGTATATACCTGATCTCTCTCATGTCATTGAGTATGAGCCGATTGTGATTGAGAAAGACTTGTTTTACAAGGAAGAGCCCATTTGGATTATTGATAAGAAAGAGAAAATCTTAAGAAATAGAATCATTACTCCTGGTTAAAGTAATTTGGAAGCATCATTCTACAAATGAAAATGACCCGGGAGCTAGAGGAAGAAATGAAGAAAGCTTATCCTCATCTTTTTTCATCGAAAGAGGTATGACTAATTTAGAGGACTAAATTTTCTTTTAAGGAGGGGAGAGTGTAACATCCCTCATTTTTTAAAAAAAAAAAAATTTAAAAGGACTTATTTGTAAATATGAGGATTTCTTTTAATAATCCTTTAGCACTAAATATTTTTTATATTGAAAGTTTGAGTGTTAGGGGACCAAAAAATGAATATTAATAATTATATAGGATTTATGAAAGATTGGTATTCAGTTTTAAAAAAAAAAAGAAAAAAGAAAAAAAGAGAGGACAAGTGGCATTAGCTAACATAAGAATGAGCCACTTGTGTTAATTATGTGGATGACACATGTTTTCCTCATGCATGCTTGCCACCTATCCTTGTATTAGCTAAAACTTAAGTAAATAGATGAGGAGTTAAGGAAAACTTAACATGAGAAGCTTGCTGCCAACGTAGAGGAGAAGGAGAAGGAATTGAAGGAGAAGAAGAACTTTTCATCTTAGCTCAAGGTTTTTTGCATCAACTCTCCATAGTTGGGAATCAAACTTTTGTAAGGCAAGTGTTCTAACCCCATCCTAGAGATAAATTTTGATCCTTGTTTCATCTTGATTCTGAGAAAAATTGGAAGATTGTAGCTTCATTGAAGATATCTATGCCATTTATACATCAAATGTTGAATCTGGAAATTTTCAGATTTTTTTGACCTTTCAGTACTCATGTGGACATAACTTTTTGTACCAAAGCCTAATTGAGGAAAACCTTTTTCATACGAAAGAAGACTTATAGAGCTTTCATTTGACATAAAAAAATTTAAAGATTTGGAGTAAATTTATCTATCCAAATATATGAATGAAAAGACCTCATGTATTCGGTGAAACAGATACTATAGCTCCTAACCTTCTATTACTAAATGGCTCATAACTCTCTGATGAAAATTTTGAATTATGCAAAAATTTGATTTTTTGGAAACTAGATTCGTGTATCTTTCTTTTGACATATAATTTGGAAATTTTGAATTATTTTTTCCTCTGAAACATCAGTTTAAATTCATTCTACCAATTCTGCAAAACAGAGATGATCAATTCTGACTTTTTCTTTACTCTATTTGTTGTAACTTCCTGTTAGAAACTCAAAAATTTACAAATCTGAGTTCATCTGAAAATAGTTTGATACAGTTTTCCAATGACACCTATTATGAGCGAATTGGACCATATTTGGTCACTCAAACAATTCAGGAAATGTACCACTCAATTTCTGTCAGACCTGAAATTTAGTTGAGTTTTGCTCTATTCAAGTTTCATCCTATTGAAATCTAACTTCTGCTAAATTCTTTCTTCAATTGAGTTTTATAATGGTCCTTTGAAAATTCTTGTATTGTTCATCCTAAAATTGTTTTATATACCTGAAATCTATATGTAATGTTCATGTTTGCATTATCTTTTTTTCAGAAAAGGCACATGCATATTTTGTTGTTCAGCATGTTTCCGGACATGTGCCAATGTTATTGTTCATGCTACCCTTTTGTACTCTGGTGTCTTGTGGGATAATGTGAACCTTTGCCAGAAATGGTAAAGGGAGTTATGCTTAGAAACCTGATTGCTTCCTCCGGCCCCATTGACTTCACTCAGACGTGGGTGGATGGAGCTCCCCAGACGGGGAGACTAATGTTTGGTGGTCATCCAGAAATGGATGAATCACATTATGAATGTGGTCCCACAAGCACCCTCTATGTTTATTTGATATGATATCCAAAGCTTTTGCTTATGAGATTATATTTATGCTTTGGATAAAAATGGAATGCATGCTACATCAAAAAAATGACATACAAGTTTTTTTTTGTTATTGGTTCACTTGTTATACTTTGAAGTGTTTCAGATGTCATTGTTATGCTCCCAAACACTCTTACACCTTTGATATGTACCTAAATGCTTCTTTTTTGCTAATGAAATGCTCCAATTTCCTTTCTCCTATTGTTATGTATAATGTGGGTTTCAAATGAGATAACCCTTTGTGATTTTATATCAAATGAGATGTTTTTTCATTGAACACTTGTAGCTATGCTTTTGTATTTTGATACCAAGCCTGCTTGAACTTCTCCTATCGCCATGGATATGTTATTCATGTGTTGAGCTCTTTTATGCTCACCTGGTTGCTATATATAAATTTTTTTCAGTTGTTAGCTTTGTCACGCATGGAAAAAGCTAGAATTGGGTTGAAGTAAAGAAAGGCTAGAAGATTTTTGGCTAATCTTTGTTAGTTGATAAGTCTTTTTTGTTGTATAGTATACTTTACTTCCTGATGAAATGTTAAGGATATGTTGACACTTATGTGTTGTAAAAGTTTAAATGACCGCTCATGTTGATGGAATGATAAGTTTAAATTGTATAAGGATATGAACTTATGGTAAATATTATGTTTTGTGATTGTATATATTTTACTGATTATGGATTTGTGTTGTGGTTGATGTTTAGTTGAGTTGGCTTTGGATTTTATGAATCTCGATGGGGAAGTGGAGTATGATATTATGAAATGTACATTTAGGTTGATGAATTGTGAATATTGATTTGAATGGTTCTTAGGATCCTCAAATTGTTAGAATGGATCCCTGGATTGAATTGTTGATGAATTATATTATTATGGATTTAAGACAGATCACACCTCCTGAATGTGATTTGATTCCAAAAAATTTAGCTAAAATGATCGAAAGTGAATGCGATTGAATAAGAGAAGAAACCAAACGATTATAGCCAAGTAAAGAAAAATGAGAATATTTAAACTCATAACCAGTAAAAAGGATGTATAGTGGTTCTTGGCCAAAGACCCACGTTTACCTCCGAAGCCTCCTCCACGAGGCAATTTCACAACTTTCACTATCAAATTGCCAAGGGGAAGGATCAAATACCCTCTATAACTTACATAAACGGGTTCACCTTCTGCTGCATCATAAAGAAAGAAGGAGGTGGAACACAAGCTATTCAAACAAGACTTCTCAAAAACTTTAATTTTAACTTAACTCTGAAAGGGTGCCCTTTCACCGAGAAAGGGGGGGGTGATGACATATCTAAAGGATTCAATTTCAACTCCAAATTTGAAATCAAATTGAGTTCCCTAGTATCGGCAGCATTACTGTCGGGCCGTCGACTACTTGGCATCAGCACCGCCAGCTGGTACTAACGCCAGTTGCCAGCACTATCGCTACCGGTGGTACTACCACCAGCACTCAACTCCGCGCTCAATCGCCTCGGCATGCGGTTCCCCACCACTGGGTCTATCAACAATGTTGAATGGGCCTTGTTCAGTCCAAAAAGGCTCCGCGAAGACCGATTGGTTCTACCGTGATTCGAAAGCAAGATTAATTTGAAACTTTGGCCCCAAGTACGCACCAACCACGAAATTAAAACAAAACTAATAGAGATTTAAACCCCATATTCTTTAAGTCTTATTTCGTGAGCTTTAATTACGAGACTACAGTTCGACACTTCTGATTTCTTCCGCGATTCTCAACATGTTCCGCCATATATGATGCGTTTCAACGAAAGTTCGCAAACTCTCCAACCTTCGGCAATCTCATGTAATCTTCGACTCCATCTTTTGCCGCGAATCCTCCGAAAACCTCAAGAAGTCCTCGATTCCCATCCCGGGTTCCCGAACATCTCTTTGACCCATCCTCTGGACCTCGAATGAACTTGAACACCAACCAACTTGACCCCATAAATGCTTTTATGTTTCAAATCGTAGTTAATCCGCACACTTTCTTTTTGATAATATAGATTAGAATAAATATTTCACCAATTGATTTCATCATTGTTAATCTAGGATTCAAAATCTCCCCTTTTATGATGACAATCAATTGATGATGGAGTTACTCTTTAACCCCCTATCTATATGCAATATCATTAGAAGCACTTGAATTAAATCTTTGAATTCAAGCCAAATCCTGAGAGATTCATTTTAACATAAAGCTTAATAAACAAGCTTTTTAGCATAAATACAAAAAAATAATGATTTTTAAACAATGTCAAAGTATTTAAACCTATAATAACAAAAAATATTAATTCAAACATGATAAGGGATCAAGTGATATCCAAAAGAGTGTTTTCAATATTAAGACATAATATCAAATGAAAAAGTAGCTTATCTCAAGAATAAGATTTTTTAAGCATTTATGAATGTAATACAATTGATTCATATTTCACTTTAAGCATTTTATTCCAACATAGCAACAATTACTATCCATCATAGTACTTACATTTTTTCTCCCCTTTGTCATCAACAAAAAAATAATGAAGGTGGAGAAACCATTCATTACTTCATAGAAAAGAAAAAAACCTCATTTATGCTTTCATGAGAGGAGAATACAAAGTCAAGAGCCATGGAGAGAGCATGAAACCATCTGAGGAAGGTATCAAGTCATAAAATAATAAGTATCATCCAAAAAATTACGATCAAACCGAAAAAAAAAGTTCATTCAAAAGTCGATAGATGAAATGAAAGTAACATCATACAACATCATCCATAGTAGTCATAAGCATAATAGACACCAAGTGTTAAAAAAGAAAACAACAGCTATTCCCGAGGGGGGAATGCCAAAATGCCTATACAAGTGATCTATTTTAGCGGTTCATTTGTTACACTTCCTTTAAAATTTTAGCTTGTTGTGATGTGATTTTGATTTAAAGGCAAGCAAGATCGGATCTTCATGTAGATGGAGCGTGAGTCGCTCCGATAAAGGTCGGATCAATGGGACTAGGTGGAGGAGATTCATTTCCTAAAAATTAGTGTTTTCAAGTTGTTTCACCGGTGGGGGGAACTATATCAACCCTTCTAGGTTGCCCAATCCATATGCCATCTCTAAAGGTGCATCTAAGTCGCCAGAGACTTCTATTAATTATGTTATATCTATCAACCCACATTATTTCCTCATTCTGTGACACACAAATGTTATGGGCAAAAAAAATAAATCTAGTGATCAACCCACCATATGACAACATTGAGTCTCTAGAGAAAATTTCTATCATGTGTTGTCTAATCAAATAACCAAAGCAGTTGTTTTGTCTAGTCATGATCAATACATCGACTTAGTTCTAACATACTCATTTCATCGAAAACGCCCGGAAGTAGAATGTTTATAATAATGTGATGAAGTAATTTTGAAAAAAAGGTAATAAGTACTCTACAGCTTTTTTTAGAATGATGCCTAGGTTAGGATTAGCAAAGATCATTTCTAAGGCTTCTGAGTGGGTTGCTCGATTGCATCTATATCCCATTGCCCTCTTCAAAAAATAACATCCTCTATTCTTTTTCTTCAATTCCAAGTAGCTCACATATGGTACCATCTGTGAAATCTGAATTGTGGTTCCTAACATATAGGTAGTCAAAACATCATCTTTCAATAATCATGTTAGATAAAATAGCTTAACCAACCTAGGGTAGATTGGTTCATTAATTTAAAGATAGGTAGAGCATTTAGATTAGCAAACCATCTAATAGGTTCTAGGTTTCCTAGTTCACCTAGATCAACATGTTTACCCTTATGTATGGCTTTACAATCAAAATTTGGGTATCTTAAGGCTACCTCATTAGATCTAAAAAGGGTTAATAAAAATGAATCTCCTTCCAACCTTTTTTTCCTTTGCCTCTTGTTGATTTCTTTAGAGCCATATCTATTCATGATGAAGAAACAAAAGGAAACAATAAAGAAAAGACAAGCAAATGTGAGTAGAAGAGAAAATTTCAGATTTTACCTTGTTTGTGTTTCTAGAGAGGTGAGGAGCTTGGATCAAAAAAATGCCTTTGATAGCCCTTTGTGGAGGAGGAAGAAATGGAGGAGAGAGTTTGGAGGAGCTTAGAGGAAGAAGGGATGAAAGGGGGTGATTTTTGGTGGGTTCTTACTGCTGACCCAACACTCTTTTATGGTGTTTTAGTGGTATTTCACCGCCAACTGTGAGTGCTACCGCCTGGGAGCCGAAAGGTACCCAAAGCAGACACTACCACTCCTGCTCATGTGTTACCGCTGCCCCAAAAATTTTTTTTTTTTTAAAAAAATTTGTTTTCTAGTGTTGAAAAGATGAGATGTAATCATAGATCACTCCTTGAGATATAGGATTAAAATAGGAGGCAAATCATGGAATTGAAGTTTTGAAAAAAAACTTAAAAAAGCGAAAAAAGAACTATGTTTGCTCATTCACAAGGACAATTTAACATGCTTATTTCTCCCTAATGAAGTCAAATTATTCTTCATTTAAAGGCCAGAAAGATATCCACTTAATTGATGTTTTGTATCAATAAATTCAAGAGAATTATTATCATCGTTGTTTAACATGATCATTATAAAGTGATGACAATGTGTCAATATGTTTAGTTCTGAAAGAGTGTTGAATAGGATTTTTGATGACAAATGCACTTGTATTATCAAGATTTTTATTAGGAATGTTGTTAAATAAATTCCATAATCTACATTAGGTATTTTTTTCATCCAAACAAAGGCACAACATGCACTTTGGCTATGTATTCATGCTTTACATGTAGATAGTAATCAATTTTTTTTTAGAAGTCCAAGAAACAAGTGCATGTCCTAAAAATTGGCATGTTCTGATGTGCTTTTTTATCTATTCTACATCCACCAAAATCTTATTCACATAGGCTTTTAAATCAAAGTTATGATTTGATACCATAATCCTAGATTAGAGTTCCTTTAAGATACCTTAAAATTCCTTTTAATGACTTTAAGATGAGACAACTTAAGATTAGCTTAAAAATCTCTGGCACAAAGTCCTACATTAAACAAGATGTCTCGTCTAGTTATAAGGTAGAAAAAGCAAGCTACCCATCATCCCTTATATGTTTTTTTTTTGATCAAAATTTTTCTCCACTTTCATCCAAGTCTAACTTGGTGGAAGTACTCATTGGAGTGTTGAATGGTTTTTGAACTATCCATATTAAATCATTTTAACAATTCTAATGTATATTTGTTTGATTAAGGAATATGCCATTACTAAGTTGTTTGATTTGTAATCCAAGAAAGAAAGTTAATTCTCCCATTAGACCATCTCAAATTCATGACTCATACATTGGACAAAAAAGATTCACATAGTGATTCATTCAAGAACCAAAAATAATGTCATCAACATAACTTAAACAATAAGAAAATTATTTTTAAAAATATTACAAACAATGTAGTATCAACCCTTCTACTTTTGTAAAAAATTATTGGGAAATAAGAAATTAGCTAAGTTTTCATACCAAGCTTCCAGCTTGTTTATCCATGAGAGCCTTAGTTAATTTAAACACATGATTAGAAGAAGAGAATTTTCAACTGTGGTTGTTCAACATATACTTTTCAGAAATAACAAAGCCACTTTTAAAAAAAAGCACTTTTTATTATCCATTTTGAAACATAGTTTAAAATCATTACTACTAGCATGGGCAATATAATCCTGATGGCTTAATTCAACAATCGTTTAAGCAATCTCTTCATAATTTGAATACTTTCTTCTTGGTTGAAACTCTTGCCACTAATCTAGCCTTTGTTTTCTAACCACAATCACCGTATTCATCTTCGCCATTTCTAAAGATTTTGGGCACCAATAACAAAAATGTTCTTAGGTCTAGGAATAAGGTTTTCATACCCTCATTCCTCTCAAATTTATTTAACTTTATCTTTGTATTACATGACCCAAGAATCATCTTTCAAGGCATCATTAATGCATTTTGTTCAACTTAAGAAAGAAAAGTAGCACTGACAAAAATTCTTAAATAATGAGTTTGAACCCTTTAGATGTATCTCCTATAATTAACTTTGGGATGGGCATCACATGCCTATCCATGGGTAAGTAAATTTGGGAAGAAGATACATCCAAGTTGTCATTTTTTGAGGAGAGGGTTCTATTCAAATTCAAATCATTAAAAAAGCAAGATCATCAAAAATCTTTTTTTTTTTTGATTCTAAAAATTTATTAAAAACCACATGAATAGATTCATAACTAAGTTCTTTTGTTGAAAACCCTAAAATGTTTGTAGAAATAGAAGAGTACAAGAAAGATGCCACCTTCATCGGATTTAGCATTTAATTTTTCAATTTATCCTTCTCCATTTAAAATAAAGCATTTACAACCCAAAAACTTTAAAGTAAGAAACATTGGCTTTTTTATTTTCCTATAATCATAGAGTCTTAGATAGGGATGGTCTAACTAGAACTCTATTCATAACATAAAAGTCATGTTCCTTTCCTACAAAAAATATTTTGGTAAATTATATTCATTTAACATGGTTCTAGTCATTTTTTTGTAAATTTCTTTATTTTTTTTCCACTTCCATTTTGTTGAGTGATTTCTTTGGGTAGAGAAGTTTGGTTATATCTGGGTTTATTTGCACAAAAATTTTGAAGTCATGATTTTTTTGAAATTGATCACTAAATTGATGAAATCATAAAACCTTTTTTTCATTTTTTGAGTGAGTTTACAAAATTTAGAAAATATTTGAAACAATCACTTTTATGAGTTGCCAGTATGTCCTCAAGTATCTTACCATATGTATCCTACGGGTGCATATTTATACCTCCTAATAGGCTTAGTCCAAATAAGTCAATTAGTCCAATGGCTCGCGGTGCTAATTTGATTTTTTTGATTTGAACTAGTTTTTATTTTTTTTAGTTGGACATGCATCACGCTTTGTCCTTGGATAAACTTTATATTGGGAATTCTCTTAATAACTCTATAGATGAAATCTAGAGAAATTAGCTTCATGCTTGCTGATGCCTATGCCAAAGCATCATCATTTAAAAATCGAAAAAAACACATTTTAATACTTAATTCATCAATATTTATGGTGTAGACATTTATTTTGTAAAGCAATCAATCATGGATATGTCATTGTTTGTTTTTCAATGATGCAAACATTAGATTCAAATTCTGGACAACATAACCTTTATCGCATAATTGACTAATGCTTAAAAGATTATGTTTTAAACCATCAACTAGCAACACATCATCAATGAAAAACTTGATTTGTTACCATGGTTCCCTTGCCAATGCCTACCTCGTTATTGTCTCCTAAGGTGACATATTCTTCTTTCTTTGTTAGTGAGCATAGAGAAATGAGATGAATCTCCTGGCAAGGCGCCTTGAGCATCCACTATCAAGATAACCATTTTACCCTAGCTTGTGAGTTTGTTACAAAAGAGGATGGTATTTAGGTACCATTTAATTTGGGTGCCTTACAAATTGATCTTACTTAATTTGTAATTCAACATTGAATTGTTTGTCTTTTAGGAACCCATATTAATTTTTTATGATCAATTTTCTTGAATGGATATTTGTAAACAACATGTCCAGTTTTACTACAAAAAATTACATTTCAAATGGGGTGATGCAAGGGGTCCTTTAACAAAGGTGGTGAGATTTCCTGAGATCCACTCATAAACCAACTCCACATCTATTTTCCCACGCGACCTCTGTTAGCAAGGATCATGTCCAAGCCCCTTGCTTGCCTAAACTTGTTTAGAATCTCTTTGTAGCAAGTTCTCCTTTTGGCTGCTTCTAGTGTTCACACCTTAGAGCATGGGGGTTTGGAGTTTAGAGACTATTGAACTTATTTTGTAATAAAGCATGCTTTTTCTCTACAAATTGAACTTCTTACTAATAGTTCTACATTCATCAAATAACTCATGAAAAATAGAAAAAACTTTAAAAGATAATTCTTCATTAAACAACATCAGTCCCTTTCTCCAAGGGCCATTATCATAAGTTAGTTAGCTTGTTGCTTGCTTCTTCAACGACCTCGGAGTCACTTGAATCATCTCAGTAGCCTTCAATACTTTCTTCTTCCTTGGGTTGCTTTTTTGCTTGGGGCATCCATATTTAAAGTGCCCCGCTTTTTGCACTCATAGCAAATAACTTGGTCCTTTATGTTCAAGTTTATTTTGTGTGTCATTTTTAAATTTATTTTCCTTATGAACTTTTGAATTTTTTGAGTTAAAAGTGCAATGTCATTGTCACCGTCCTCATCACTTGATGTTCCTTTCAAGTGGTTTTGGTTCTTAGTGCCATATCCTTCCTATTCTTTGAAGGGGGTTCTTGAGTTCTTTTTTACATGACATGCTTCCTCAGTAGGTCATTAGCAAAGATCCAATAAGTTCTAAGAGGAAAAAACTTATGGGTCCCTTTTATATGGTCAAAAAACCTTTTGATCCCAACTTTTGAAGGGATCTTAAAATCTTAGCCATAAGTTCAAAAGTTTAAAAAAACCTTGCTCAGGCCTAAGTCCATTGGATGATATCGGTAAAGCGGGTGTACATGTCTTCAATGGACTCACTTTGTTTCATTCGAAAAAGTTCATAAGAATGCACAAGAATATTGATTTTTGACTCTTTTTTACCAGTGCTCTCATGAGTGATTCAAGAGTACACCAAATATCAAAAAAAGCCACCACAAATTGATAATGCGATTAAATTCATTTTTGTCTAGTGCACAAAACAAGGCATTTATAGCCTTTATGCTTAAAGCAAAAACCTTTCTTCACGGCCTATTCCAATCGCCATCGGAAGAGAAGATTTTTGAAACCATTCTCAATGATATTCCAAAGCTCAAAAGTCCATGAAATAAGAAAGATTTTAGACCAAATCCCACCCATTAAACATGTTTAGATCGGGGAACCCACTGATATGCCATCTCTTGGTTTAAACCAAATATAGATCAGGACAAGCACCAAGAGGGGAGGGGTGAATTAGTGGGATTGGGTAAAATCAGAAGCTTGAAACCGATTTCTGCAAAAATGCTAGTTCATATGAAAACTTCATCCGGAAGTGTAAGATGACTTGGTTAAAATTACTTGAGTAAAGGTAATGAAAAAAAAACTGAATGGTTTGTAGCCAAAAGAGATGAAAACGTAAATTTAAACACTCAATAATATTCAAGATGCAAAGGATATAGTGGTACATCTTACTTTCAAGCCTTCTCCCATGATAATCAACTTCCACTAGCAAATCTTTTGAAGGGGAAGACCAAACACCTCTCTTATAACCCTTAAAAGAAGTTCACATTTTCCAAAGAGAAGAATGAGGTGAACAATGGGCTATTGAAAATAAGACTTTTGTAAGACTTAGCTCAATTTCTAACTCAAAAGGGTGCCCTTTCACTGAGAAAAGGGGTATTTATAGATCCAGTGATTTAAATTTGGGTCCACCAGTTCTAAATTGGAGTTCTCGTCAGGAGGGAAGGCACCATCTCACAATGTCGGGATCGACGGTGCACAACAGCGGTGTTACTCGCCAGCAAGCGGTAATTATCGTCAAGCCACTACAGTCAGTGGCACCATTGCCCAAAGACTGCTGCCGTGTTCCGACTGCTTGGCCCATTCAAGACGTCATCGGCCTTTATCTGGGTCTTAAAGGCCTGGGTATAGCCCTGGCTATTCCTTACCAGATTTACAGATTAATTCAAAACCTTGCCCTAAGTATTTCAACCATGAAATTAAACATAATTAACAGAGATTTAAACCATTATTTCAAGTATTATTCGACGAATTAAGTTTCAATGATGAGACTTTCGTTGGTTTCGATACTTCCTGATTTCTTTCCGGCGATTCCCCAATCATGCTTCCTCGAGGCGGAAAGCTCAACGAAGCCTTCGCAAACTCCTAACCTTTCTCGGCAAACTCTCAAGTAACCTTTCACTCCATCTTTATAGTGAACTTTCAAAAAAAACTTTGGTAAGTCTCAATTCCATCTTTATGCACCTTTGAAGATTTCAACGATTCCTTGACCTCCATGAATTTGAACACGAACGGATCCAACTCCAGAACAAGTGAGTAAGTTTTAACCCATCATAGTTAATCCTACACACTTTTATTTTGACACCATAGATTGTGAACAAATATTTCACCCAATTGATTTCATCATCAAAATCAAGATTCAAAAGCTTTGACCGACTTAACGGCCAGTCTTTTCTATCACTTAGATTTTGGAAGATCAACTGCAATTCTTTGGGAGATGATATGACCAGATATTCAAACCTACCAAAATTGCACTTTTGATTTTGACAAAAAAAAGACAATGCTCACGAAGAATATAAAATATAATTCACAAATGTAATAAATAGCTTCTAAGAAGGGATTATATCAAAATATCATCAAAAGAAAATAGAACAAACTTACAAAGTTGGCTCTAAAATATACCATTCATTAAACTCAAAGTGAGGAAATAGTCAACCAAAAGACATGACTAGAAATTTCATAGTGGCCATTATGTCCTCAAGGTGTTTTCTTAATATCATCTTCATGTATTCGAATTTGATGATAACCATCTTAGGTCCACTTAGTGAATACTGGCTCCTCCCAACTCATTCAATACTCCATCCACATTGAATAACAAGATATTTATCTTTTCACCCAATACTGAGTGTCATAGTCAATACACATCCTCCATGAGCTATCCTTCTTTTTGACCAAGAAAATTGGGGAGGAATATAACGCTAGCTCTTATAATCCCTGCTTAGCAACCTTTGATAATCCTCTTATTTCTAGTTTCCAGAATGTTGATATTCCATAGGTCAACATTAGTTGGCTTTCGTGTACTATTGGAATCCAATGATCACAATATTGAAATGTGGGAGTCCTTATGGTTTGTAAATATATGCAAACTCTTTAAGCATGATTCAATTCTTTTCATTGAATGTCTCTATTATTTTTTGTTCTTATGTGTTGCAATTTTATCAAGAATCTAGTGTGTGTTTCCAGAACCCTCCCGGATCCCATGGTAGTAATAGCCATATTATCGCAAGATATCCCCTTTAGAATCACATGCTTTCCACATTAAAAAAACTTCATTACTAGTTTAGAAAAAGTTCAGAAACATCACCAAGCTTGATAGCCATTCTATTCCAAGCACTATTTTATAGTTTTCTAAGGGTAGTAAAAAGAAACCATGTATAAACTTGACCCTGCATAGTGAGTTTATCTGAGCACTTGTTATCACAGGGTTAGAATTCATCCATCGCAACCTTTACTTTCAAATTTAGTTATGCCTTCATATGGTAGGATAATTGGGCTGAAGAATCTTTTATCCATAAAATTGTTAATTAAAAGTACTTGCATCAATCAAAACAGTGATAGGTTGATATCAAAAATTCCTTCAACTTTCATCATTTGTGGGTTAGAGCAAATACAACCAAGGCTATGCACGTGTGTGTGATAGGTTCAACATCTTCATTAATTTCTATACCTCCATGGTCGGAATCCAAATTTTTTGTTTTGGGCTCTCAATCGTCAATCATTAGGAGTTTTTCTTTACAACGATGTTCATTATCACCATCACAATGCTAACAATAAACTTTGGCCGATTCTTTTCGAGTTCTTGAGTTAGTATTTGAGTGTTAGGGGTTTGACCGGAAGTAGATGGGGTGGATGGCTACTGATCACTTCATTATCAATAATCCTATTTTATGATTTTTATATTGATTTTTTCTCATGTAGGCATGCAAATGAAATTACAAATATCATAGTGGATACTATATCTGAGGACTGATTATTCAATATCTATTTGCTTGATGAATAGCAATGATGCATTAAAACAGGAATTAGAGCACCATTCATACGATAATTAATTATTAGCCATCAGACCGTCAACCCGGATTGCGCTGTTTTCGACTTTCTAGGCTTTGGTGAAAATGAAAGAATTTTCGCAAATCCAACCGATGGATTCTTATATCTTTCCCTATCTTGGATTCCAATCTTAATGTGAGTAAAAGGAGAGTTATGGTTTCTTGGGGCCCTTTGTGATTGTTTTCAACATGTATTAAACTTCATCTTATTACAATTTACAAAATTTCTAGTAGGCTTCTTTTAAACGGCATTAAGGGTTCATAATGGTTAATGGAATTCTGCCCATTTGGGCTCATCAAAGAGTCATTACGAAGATCAGATATAAACCCGTTCTACCGATGTTCTTATCACAAGAACACTATAGGCATGAAACCATAGCAAGTGCGGTGGATTACAAGGCGGTCAGCCGCGAGAGAAAAATCTCTGCTTTCACCAGGTTACGCGCGGTTGTCGCGGTGTCATGATGCAAAGAGGCAATCGCTGAGCAAACGAGGTTGAGATTTCAGGATGGTGTAGCCTGGAAAATGCTCGAAGGTATGCCTTATGGAAGAAGGCAAGAGCGCCGCGTTGTCATGGGAGAAGGCCAGCATGTCACGAGAAGTTCTCGGTGACGGTCGTGGGCGGTTGCAACAATCACAGTATGGCTGGCGGAGGCCGGAGGGCGCTCACGCTTGCAGCCAGTCGGGAAGAGTCTCGCTTTAATTACGTAATCAGAGTCGGCGAAGAAGTAAAGATCGCAGGGAGTTACCTGCGAGGAGGGGGATCTGCCCGGAGTTGCCCTGCGACCCGCGCCAGGCTACTATAAGGTCGCTGATGCCAACAACGAAGAGGGGCGTGTGTGGCCACCCATTGAAGCAAAATGAACTAAGGGGTCACCAGTTGAGAAGTAAGCAGGTGAAGGTTGTTAATGAGGGCAATGGGACGACTTATTTTGGTCAACAACGAGAAGTATGGCTGCTGGGTGCATGTGTCGGAAGTAGCCACGGTCCTTCTTGCACTTCAGAAATGAAGTGGTTATACAAGGTCAACATAGTAGTGGTGGTTAAATGAATAGTGTTGTAGAGGACCGATGAAGGTTGGTCCGCGAAGCCATAACAAGAGGGCGTCCCTTCCTGGCTGCAAAAGAACCAGGAGATGATCTAATCGGCCTGAGGCTACGAGAGGACGACATGCATTTTAAAACAGTCACATACAGAGGTGTGTGGTCGAGAGGATAAACAAGAGGTGTGTGGTCGCCTGGGAGGTAATTCACAGTACACCTGAAACCCTTGTACGGTCGGTTCATCGCTTGCCCTTTCTCTACTTTTTTTTTTACATGATGATGATGGTCATGTGAAGTTAATTTTAGTTGTGTGAGAATGAGGATCATTGTTTCCTGACACCAAATGCTAAGACCCCTTTAGGGTTTTAACATAGAAAGAGGAAGTAGCGAAGAAAAGAAAAGAAAAAGGTTCGACTACCAGTGGGACACTGTTGGGTGGATCTAGACAATTAAGAGGGGGGGGGGGTGAATTTAGTATACATAAAACTGAGCAACTTTTACGATTGAATAAGTTTCTCGAACTCTCAGATGAAAGCCAACGTTGCTTTGAAACCCATTTGATTACATTCTAACTTTAAAAGCATACGAAGAAGATGAAAAGAAGTAGAGTAAGTAGCAAAGGTTTACAGCAAAGCAAAGAGATAAAACAGAAATTTAAACACTCACACAATCAAGACGAAGTGAAGGACAGGTTCGGTGACTCACATCCACTTCAAGCCTTCTCCTGAGCGAGGCCCTCTTCCACTAGCAAATCTTTTGAAGGGGAAGAACCAACACTTCTTACAACCCTTTACAAGAGGTTCACACTTTACAAAGTTTTCACAAAGAGAAGGAAATGAGGTGAACACTTAAGCAATTGAAGAACAAGACTTTCCCAAGACTTATTTGCTCAAATCTAACTCTAAAGGGCTCACTTTCAACCAGAAAGGGGTATTTATAGGTTCAAAATGGATTCAAATTTGGCCCAAAATTGAATCAAATTGGAGTTTCCTGCGGTATGGCGCCAAAGCATTGTCGAGGCGTCAGTTAACGCTTGTCGGTCTAGCGATCAATAAAGAGTTTATACTAATTATTATCAGCCTGCGCTAAGTACCAACTGCTTTTCCAAGACGGCGGTGCTACTGCTCCAAAACCGACCAAAACATGACCAAACGAAACCGATTAACGCGGTCGCTGGTGGATTAACAACCAATCCTAAACCAAATTATATGCTAACTATGAATTTTAAAGATAGTTTTTATGTCTATTTCAAAGTCCACAAGTTTAAGATTAACACTAATCTAACCCAACTTCCTAAGAAGTTAATTTAAAAACATTTAAACTATTACAAAGTCCTGCAAAGTCTTCTCTTCCCATGATGATCTTGGTGACGATCCCCTTCTGAAGCATCCTTTGGCAAGTTTCCCCATCTTTTTTGGCGAATTCCCTCGAACTTTTGGCAAGTTCGACCTTTTCTGGCTTCCTTCAATCTTTTCTTGAAAACCCGACAAGTTCTCGCCTTGTTAACTGAAAACCCTTCGCCTCCAACCTCCTAGGCCCAATGAATCTGGACTCTATCAACTCTCAAACCCCAATGATCCATCCCTTGACACTTTTCTTCCATTCGATAACAAACTTTGTTTCATTACTTACATCCAGACGCCATTGGAGTTAATGTTCACACAACAAACAAGCACTCTACCAATCCAGACGCTATTACAACACTCAATGATATTCCGGCCGTTCAAACATCAATTCTTCCATCCCCAAGACATCAATCCTTCTTAGTAGACAATAACCCAATGGATGACTCCATATAATTGATTAGTTTATCATCAAATCAAGATTTCAACGAATCCCTTTGATGATGACAACTTCAAAATCAATGATAATCCCAATGGAGTTAACCTAACTCAATGAGTTTAACACAAATCCCCTATCAATACGCCATTCATAAGAAACCTTGGATTATCCTGAAATCCCAAGCAGCATTCATCATACTTAAGAGAATAAATCAAACCATCATGCAAAATATAAATATGCCAATCAATGCATGAATTCATCAATCTACTTTCCCTCTATCTTTCAACAAAAGGAGAAGTTGTATCAGCTAGTTTTTTCAAAGATATGCAAATATTACAATCATACTAGCTATTAATCTAGATATACATCATACAACATTTAAACATAGCTTTGGTAATACAACATCAAATCACACCATTCAATCATAGCAAAGTTTTTATGATGGGTAATGATGGTAATTTTTTTTTGTTTTTGAGATGTAAGTTGTACTTTCTTTTCCTTTGCACGTTCTAGCTAGCAAAATTTTTTTTTTTGATGCATAAGTTTAGCAATTAATCTTCTCCCTTTGTTTTTGTCAAAAAAATGGAGTACAAATAGTCAATGTTTTTGATCATGACAAAATAACAAATTTATTAAATATGAATTTTTCAGTATATTAAGTCATGAATTCAAGGAGTCAAAAAAATCATGATATGAGAGAAAAGATGATGATAAAGTTAAACACACGATAAGCAAGTTAACATACTTTATGACATGCAAGTTAGCTTCCTTTCAATTTTTCTTTTATAACTAAGTTTCATTTTTCAGATGTTATCAACTTTTTTTTTGTAATGAGCTAGCAATTATATATAATCACTTTTAAACATATATAATCCTTTTCATTAAAACATACAAACATAAAGGCATGGCAAGTGTAACATTTCAAATTTTTTGAAGTTTTACATTTTGCTTTTAAGATAGTCAAGATAGCAATATTTGTATCCTTTGAGATAACAATCCTTAACTTCTTGTGAATTTGCAAAGTAGCAATTTTTCTCCCCTTTGTCTTTGTCAAAAAAGAAGGGAGGACTAAATGGCTAAAAATTTTAATCATTATAAGCCATTTTTCATATCAATTATAAATTTACATTAATAAAAATATATATCAATTGTTCAATCATCACATGATGCAAATAAGACAACAATGCAAAAGAAATCATGTCATGAAGGATATCAATATGTAAATTCAACAAGGATCAAAACCAAAAGATATCATTCATGATTCATAACTTTCTATTTAGCAAGATCAAAATTCATATTTATCTATTTTTAATTTAAATGTCATATAACCAAGAATCATGATATATAAAAAGCATATAAATATCAAGGATTTTCAAATATTTTCATTCATTTTCAAAGCCATGAAAAAGAATAAATTAATGATTCAATTACAACCAAGAATCAATTTTGAATATAATAAAAAAATATCAATTCATGATAAAGGGTATACCAATCTTGAATCATGATGCATAAAAACATATCATTCTCATAGATTCAAAAAATTCATTGATTTATCATAAGGTAATTTTCTTTTTCAATTATTCTTTTTTCAATTACCAATAAGACATACAAGCTAAAAGAATTTTTTATCATTTCTATATTATGAAATATATGATAATAAGACTCATGATTCATTTAAAAAAGATATAGCACAAAGAGCAACTTGATTCATGCATAGAAATCAAGATATCAAATATTAAGATATCAGAGATTTTTGATTGTGATAAAATTCATTCAAGTTAAATCATCAAAATCATTAACATAGTTTATGAGATTCACAAATGACATAAACTTGAATTATTTTCCTTTTAGTAAATGATAAAAGAAGCAATCATTTTCATAAATATAAAAAATTTTTGATTCAAGGATTCAAAATTATTTCAATATCATATCAAGTCAAGATTAAAATTCAAAGTCATGATTTTAAGAGATTCATAAGATGAAAAAAGTCATTAAAATCATTCAAACTCATTTTTGTCAACTCAAAACTCACAATCAAATTATCAAAATCATTTGAAAAATCGAAAGATTCAAGATCATTATATGAACATAGATTTATACATAGAGCATGTCATTTGTCTTTTTATGCCAAATCAAAATAATATTCAAAAAACAAAAGACAAACTTCATTTAAAAAATCAAGATAAAAAATAAAAACATATAACACATTATGAGATTCAATTTTATCATGATAATGTGTTTCATTTTGTTTCAAAACAAGTGTGCTCATGTTTCAAAAGATGAGTATCAAATTTAAGACCAAAACATGAGTTTGTCATCAAGATATGATATCACAAAGTCATTAAGCATGATAACAAACTTTTAATATTTTCATTTTCAATGATGATTTCATAATGTATGTTCAAATATTTATATGGAACCATCATTGTATAAATTCAAAATACAAGTTTGTCATTAAACCCATTAAGATCAAATGCATTCAAACATCATGATAGTGTATTTTCTCATTTTTTATGAGTTTCAATTTAAGTGATTTGATTTTTCATAAGAATGTTCAAATTTTTTCATATGAAAATGTCATGCATCATATTCAAAAACGAAAAACATCATCAAAAATCATTTTAATTCTTTCTTACATTAGTTATAACAAGATGATCGATGCTCAAATTTTTGGTAAAATCATGCATCATTTTATAAATCAAAAAAAATAATTTTGTCATGAAACCCATTAAGTCCAAATGTACCACAAAGGCAACATTAAAAAGCCATATTTTTTTTTCATTTGAAAATTTGTGGTAAGGTCTTTATAATTGATTAAAATACATGTATCATCTAAAAAATTTCATCAAAAAAAAAGGGTTAAAACCATTAATCCAAGATGGAAGTTTTCAAATTATAATCAAGATACATACATGATATAAAATCAGAAATTCATCATAGATTTAGAGTTTAAATTGAAAACCATCAAAAGTATACATGAAATTTCATGGGTCAAAAATGTCATCTTTATTTTAGAAAACAATTAGACCAAAAAAACATTATCCACAAACATATACAATCAACATCATCAATTTAATGCACCATTACAAAAAAATTTTAGCATCATGTTTAGAAATCAAAAATACTAGAAAGAAAGCATGGAATATAATTTCACAAAAATATTCATTTTTTTTATTTTCAAAAATTAACAAAGGAAAAAAAAAAAAAAAAAAAAAAAAAATTTCTAAAAAAAAAATTTTAAGCATTCATGAAAAGCATGAGCAACTTTCAAAAATAATTCAAGGGTTGAGTTTTACTTCATTGTCGAAAACCACAAAGCCCATTTGTCCCTTTTCTTTACTTGATTCTTCTTTGGGAACCTTTTCTTCTTCTTTGGCCTCTTTCTCCATTCAAGTTCATTGTTCATTTTAATTTTTGTTTAATGAACTTATTAAGATTCATTGTTAAAAGTTCAATGTCCTCATTGTCCCTCATCACTGAGTCATCACCAAGTGGCATTTCATAGTTAGAAGTTCCAAAACCTTCTTGTTCTTTAGAAGGTGGTTCATATGTTCATCATGTTCAAAATGTTTTAGAGGCTCATTTCATTTGTCATTAGTGAACCAATTAGTTCTTCAATAGAAAATCATTTAAATTTTAGCCTCTTTGTATTATGTGTTACTTTAGGATCCCATCTTTTGGAAGGGATCTTAAAATCTTTGTTTTTGAGTTCAAAATTTGAAAAACATTTACCAAGACTTTTTCAGACTATTGATGACATCCGAGAAGCGGAGAACATGTCATCGATAGTTTCACTTGGTGTCATTCGAAGAGCTCAAAATCATGCATCAAAATATTTACTTTTGAGTCTTTAACTCTACTAGTTCCTTGCACGGATTTCAAGAGTTCGCCAAATGTCGAAAAAAGCCATTTTCATATGTTGAAATTGATTGAACTCATTTTTATCTTAAAGAATAATATAAGGCATTCATAGCTTGCATTTAAAGAAAAGATCTTTTCTCCAAACCAACCATTATTTGTTTATTTAGAGGAAAGTTGAAATCTATTTTCAATGATGTTCCATAAGTTTAAATCGAGAAAATCAAGAAAACTCTTATATTCAAGTTTTCCAATATGTATAGTCCAGAACCCGTTAAAGAACGGTGAATGAAAAACCAAAAAAGTCCTCTTTGAAAACCAAAAAGAGCCATTTTTTTTAGCCAAAAATCAAAAGAGAAAGAACGGCTCGATACCAATTGTTAGGATCGAGCGGCACTAAGAGGGGGTGAATTAGTGCACATGATAAAATGATAAACTTCAACGACAAAATAAGTTTTGGAAACTTCAGATGATGAAATCAATATTTTGTTTGAAATCGATTTGATTTGTTTTTAACTTTAAAGCATCACGTAAGAAGATGAAAATGAAGTTGAATAAATAAGGCAAGCAAAGTAAAAAATAAAAATAGAAAGAAAACAATAATGAAATCAAATGCAATAGATAGATAGTGGTTCGTCAAAGTGACTCCACATCCACTTCCCATTCCTCTTCACTTGAGGCCCCCAACTCACTATCAATCCTTCTTTGAAGGAAGGACTCCAAATACCCTCTTACAACCCTTTTGATGGGCAAGAGGTTCACACTCTTACAAAGTTTCACAGAGAAGAGAATGAGGTGAACACTTAAGCAAGGGGAAGATTTTGAAGACTTTTCAAGACTTTTCCCAAAAATTTAAGTTCTAGACACCCTTCAAACTCTGAATGGTGGGGGGTATTTATAGGGTTTTTAATTTGATTCAAATTTGAAATAAATTTGAGTTTTATTTTTGAGTTTCTGTCGCCCATCCAGTATGCCACCTGCGATCGACATCAAATAGGGCAAGCCATCACCAGCTCAAAGGCGGTTCACACTACCCAAGTTTCAGCCAGCGGCGGTTACCATCGCCAGTCATTCCATTAAGTGTTTTTTTCAAAAACTTTGGCCCAAATTAGTCCAAATCAAGGTCGTTGGCCCAAATTTGGTTTATGGATTAACACCTAATCCTAAACCAAATTATATGTTAACTATGAATTTTAAAGACATTTCTAAGCTATTACAAAGTCCACAAGATAAGACTTCTTTTGGTGAGCTTCCAACTTCCTACCGCTTTCCTAATTAACTTTGAAAACCATCCACGGATTCCTAAGCTTCCCTGACTCCATAATGATTTTGGCGAAGTTCCAGCGAGCTTTTGCAAGTTTGATCTTTTCTTGGTAAGTTCACCAGAACTCGACCAACCTTCCAATAACTTCTTGAAAACCCTTCAAGAAGTCCATACACTGCCTCTCTCGTCATTCCAAACCAATTCCATTGGTCCCAAATCCATCCTCGAATCAATGACTCCATCCTAATTTCGCCACATCTTCATCCTTATCGAAGTTAATCGCACAAACAAACAAACGACCCAGACAATTATTACGATTAATTGACATCCACCGTTCAGCACGTCATTGGTCGGCGCCTTTCCTTCATCCTTACATTTCTTTTACGGTTAATCTAACGAATGATCCAACCCCTGAACATCCATAGCGCGAATGTTCTTGGCCTGGCTGTCCCACGTCCGAAGCCTTAATGATTCCATCAAATCCCTCATGCTCAATAATATCGGGGAGGATCACCTCCTAACGTCAATTCTCCAGCATCAACTGCCTTTAATCCTAATTGATAGTAGACTACAGTAACTCAAAACGTAGTTAAACAACAAAACAACAACCAATTAGTTTCATCATCAAATCCTAAGATTCAACATCCATCTCCTAGGTTTAGCCAAAAGATCAAATAATTTTTTTATTAAACAAAGAAATAGCTATATCCCTATATTATGAAAGCCCACCAGATTCTTGTATACTTAATTATTAAATATTAAATAAATCTCATTGCCGAATTTCTTTACTAAACTAAATAACTCATAAACATTATTCAAGTAGAAAATAAAAGTGTTCCTAACAGATCGTGCACAAAAACAAATCCACAACCAAAAAACTATGTATGTAAAAAAGATAATACTTAAGAAGACGGGGATATCCCTAAATTCTGTGAGATCCTGTAGGGAGATGAAGGAAGTCGCCGCCCCTCCTTCTCTAGTTTACGATCCACATGGTAGATCATGGTAAGATGCCTCTATGGAGAGAGGATAGGAGGTGTGGCTACCAAGAAACCATAGCCTATGGGACCTTGGCTCTTCCCTTAGTTTTATAAAAGACCCCCTCATAACCTTTAATGGATCTCACTTCTATCGGGTATCGATTCTCATCCAATTACCAAGCCTATTAAATTAATGCATTCTATCAATACCTAGCTTTTATTGAATCTCATCCATGAGATCCACAATACAAGGGCTTATTTTATATCCAATAAGATAGGGGCTCTCGGATATCTCATATCCTAACCTTTACCATCGCAATACCTACCATATGCGTAGACCCTTTTAGACCAATATCAAGTTTCATCAAGAGTCACATACTTATCGTAACTCCATCTAACTTAGTGAATTATTATCTTCATAATAATTTATCGTTCATCGACTAATGCTTCTAGTTACTACGTCATAATCCCTCAGACTATGCTGTGAATCCAACTTGGACCATCCATCCTCAATTACCATATACCCATGGTCTCTCATCCATTTAATAACTTCAAAAGATCATATATCCGTATTGTGCTCACAAAGTTCTATGGTTTCCACCCAGTCTCGCTTAATCATATTCTAGCATAACCTCTTTCCTCAATCAATGACCGCTGTGTATTTTCCTCTCGAAAGCAAGAACATGAGATATTTCTCTCATGAGCACGAGAGTAGATGATCCCTTATTAACACTTAATAGCCCTCGTATGTTGGCTACCACTCATAACCCATTCAGTATTCAGATTTGGAAACTTCCAAACCTATAAGTCTCGGGTATCAAAGAAAGTGTAGTACTCATATAAAACATCCCGTGTCTCAAGTCTACAACTGCATACCATTGGGACTATGAAATTACTATCTGACGCCGTATCAATAACCATCTAAAGTTCCATAAGCGATCAATTAGTGAAACTATTTCAATGACCTCGCTTGTATCCTTAGTGTCCCCGCCAAGTAGCGAGACCGCCCATCATTATATGGATGGGCATACAGCATACTAGTTCATTCTTACTATTCTCGGTTATCCCTCGAGTAACCCAGACCGATTATTTAGGTCCGTGTTTAAAGGTGAATTAGTTTCATTATCATGATCCCATCAAGCATCCGACCCCATTACAAAGATCTGGGCGTCATAATATACATCCGCATAATGTGAGACAATGTTAGTAATCATAAATAAAGAGATTGACGCTAAATAAGGTGTTAAGGTACTTCACTGATGATTTGGTTTGTAGGGTACTTATAATTAGCAGGTAGTTGTCTTCTACCATTTGAAAGAGGATCATAGTGAAAGTCAAGTTAGGTCCTCGACTTAGCGAGGAATTGGGGTTGACGACTCATGACCAATCCATTATAAATTGCGTTTCTTTGTGTGCTTTGTTGTTTGCCTTATTGTCGGGGAGGGAGGTGTTAAATTAGTGTAGCGTAATGATAATGTCAAATTTGTGATTTCAAAACTATTTTGCATAAAAAAATCAAGCT
>UBIG03000070.1:0-77557 GCA_900464855.2 Musa schizocarpa
TTTGCCCCAAAGGCCGCAATAGTTTCACCCGTAAGCACTTATTTATCACACTTCACCATTCAGGACTTTAATATTCCATTATATTTTCGATGCGGCAAGCCATCCCAATAGCAATCCTGCTGTTCATAAATATTAGGCTGTCGAACAGAATAGCGATCGGGTGCCAGTTGCAGCCAGGTACCCCCCATTATGCCATTCCAGCGTTCGCTGCGAATGCTCGCTAAGGGCATGCGTTTAATGATCATCAATATCGTTTCTTCATCCTTAATCTCCTCCACATACCCCACACCCTCCATGCCCTGAGGCACATTTTGGTCAGTGGGTGCCTTTGTGCCGGCATGACGGTTCCACCTGCTCACAGTGGCTCAACAAGACCTTTGCTGAGTTTCCACTGCAAGTCAGATGGCTGGAGTGCAAGGGGTTTATATGTTGTTTTCAGGAGTGGAACCACCGAACATCTGACGAAAGTCGCTTTCGCATTCTGTCAAAACAGTTTGTCACGGCACGCAGTCGCTGCCTGAACTTCCTTTATCTTCAGTTGAGTTCTTCGACAAACGTTCTCACTGAGCCGATTGTTACAATCACGAAAGGTAGATACCAAACCTCTGCTTCTGGGCGGCCTCTGAATATATTTGCCTGGCGGTTACGTCGCCTATTGGTTTCGATACCGGAACGGAAGAAGAGGCGCATACGACTTATCGCAGCCCTGGCGACAGCACCGTCCGTCGAAAAATATCGGGTTGCCCGGCGGGTGATGACACTTCACCATAGCATTATCCTATTTGACAGTAAAGCGGAAAGCAATGTTCGCAAAATCAATACTCAGTAGTCTTCTTCTTTCCATCATGAAGTTCAAGATTACGGGCTGGTCTAGGTTGCCTCTTTCTTTTCGCCAAATTCTCAGCAGTTAATGATGTTAAATCAATTTCGCAAACAAAGCCGCGTATCTAAGTCGCAGATTCGCATTCAAGATTCACATGTTGTACTTCATAACACCACCGGGATCTTGAGCAGTCATAGCATACCGGTAGATTAGATACCTCGTCTTTTAGTCGACGTTATCGGCATAAGTCATGGAAGCTGCTTCCGACAAGAGATCGATGACGAAGGTTCAGTCACGGGTTTACTATTTAGGTCGCGATTTTTTTGATGTAAACAAAGAATATGAAACTGGCCATGAAGGTTGTGATTCTTAGTCAGAGGATTTTCCTTAAAGACGTCCTAAGTAGCCTACAAAAGAAGGCATTGTGGTTTGGTAGGTCACGGAGAACAGCACATCAGCAGCAACAACCACATATTTCCTGGCCAAAATATTCCAATAGCAAAAGATGCCCTTTTTCCAGAAATTTTTTTAAAGAGATTCAAGCAAAACTCAAAAGGGGATCTTCAAGGAAGAGGTATTGACAGCAAAATTTCTGTAAAGAACGATAATTAAAGAGGTTCAAAGAAAATTATGATCACCTATATAGTGATTTTCAGCGTTCAGCATAGCTAATACAAGATAAGCGATTTATATTAAAATTTTGACCGAAAACCGCGAAAAACTATTGGGAAGCTGCCTGTGTCATTGTAAAAAATTTTATATAAGATCAGATGGAAAACATTGAAAGCAAAGATAAAAGATAGCGCTACGCCAATAAAATCGCCAGCCAGCAATTTTTGTCAGAGATGAAAATTACCTACCACGAAAAGTTTATGTAGTAATATATAGTAGGTCTTGGAATTTGAATATGACAATAAAATTGCGTAGGAGCAGATAACCGTACCTATTTAATTATTTTAGAAGACGCAAAGATTTGTGAGAGATAAGCTTAGTTCAAATGATGATCTTTCTATACTGTGGGACAGCCAAGTGTTACGAGGGTTATGACGCGAAAGGGCACAGATGCCAAGAAATGCCTATCAGTGCCAGAACTTCAGGATTCTAAGTCAAGCTGGGATCTAGATCAAGCCCGGAAGTATAGTTTTTTCCTTCACAATAAAAGGTCGCCAGACGCGGATTCGTCTATTGATACATATAAATGCTACGACCACTATAGGCTTCAAACCCAACTTGTGATTCCCTTTACCAAGACCTACTCTCTAACCAACTTCTAATTTGGATTTTCCTTCTCTAGTAAGGACTCTTAATTCTAATAGGACCCTTTCCCTAATAGGACTTCTACTTCTAATAGGATTCTTTTTTCCAATAGGACTCCTAATTCTAATGGGGCTCTTTCCTCAATAGCACTCCTACTTCTAATAGGCTCTTTTTCCTAATAGGACTCTTATTTCTAATATGACTTTTTTTCTCTAGTAAGGACTCCTTTTTCTAGAAGCAAACATAAAACCCTAGCCTAACTCTTCCACTTCTCTTTAATGATTACAGCTAAAGATTTTACATGAATGCCCTTATCCAATGAAACCAAATTAGGACTCTCTAGCTAGAGTCTAACAAATTCTCTGTTAGGACTCTGGCTAGGAGAGCCCCTAATTTGTTGGGACTCTAGTTAGGAGATTCCTAACATAGTTTCATTGATAGGGCATTCACAAAATCCTATTAAATCTCTTATTAAAGAGGTGAAGAGGAGAAGGATAGGTTAGGTTGCAGAAGTCCCAGAAAAAAGGAGTCCTATTAGAAAAGAGTTCTATTAGAAGAAGGAGTCCTATTAGAAAAAGAAGTCTATTAGAAGTGGGGAGTCCTATTAGAAAGAAAGAGTCTTATTAGAAGCGGGGAGTCCTATTAGAGAAGGAGTCCTAATTAGAAGTTGGTTAAAAAGTAGGAGTCTTGAGTAAGAGTCCTATTAGGAGTTGGCTTTTAAAAAAGCCCAAAAAAAATAGCCATGTATTCATCCTCTTTTCATCAATGAATAGATCAATCTTTTTTAGTAACCTTTGAAAGCAGAAACTTGGAGGAAGGAACCCCTATAGAGTTCCAAGGAGGTCGATCCCCTATAGAGATCAACCCCTTAGAATCCACAAGGGTTCTAACACTTGGTATCGTGAGAGCAACATTCTTGGTGTCTTGCTGCCCTTCCACGACCATCCACCAGCCCTCCATAACCACCCAAAGCAATTCCCCACAATTGCTTAGAAAGATCATCATTTGAATTCCACCATCATCTCCACCACCATAGATCATCCTTTGATCTTCCCATGAATTGCAACAAGGGTTGTAGTTATCTACCTTACTGCTACTGTAATTTAGTTATCCTTATTCAAAAAAAATCCAAAAAATTCGTTCCTATATTGTCAGATAAATTTTTTTTCATAAAGTTTTCATCTCTACAAATGAAAGTTGCACTTGTAGAATTTCACCGCGATAGCACTATTTTTTGATTGCTCAATCATTTTTTCTATCCAAATCTCTATAAAAATTTTTAATGACAGCTTTGACACTCCTAATAGTGGTTTTTTCCCTTTGATTTTGTTTAAAAAATTTCAATATAAACTACTTATCTTTTTTTATGTCCAAGTTGCTGCACTTTAGACGAAAAAATCTACTATAATACCTCCAAGTGGATCCTAATTTTTTAAACCTCTTGTCATTTCTTTTCTACAAAAATTTTTTAACAACATTACCTCTTCCTTATCAGTAGATTCCTTTGAAGTTTTACTTGAATCTCTTTTGAAAATTTTTAAAAAAAATTACATCTTTTACTGCTGGAATTTTTTTGTGAAAAAATCTGGTGTTGCACCTTTGTCCTTTTTTTTTTCTCCCAGAACCTACCAAACCCTAGCCACCTTGCTGCCCAAACCAAGACATCTTTAGGGCATCATCCTCTAGCCTTAAGATGCAGCCATCATAACCCAGTTTCATAACCCTAACAGCATCAAAAAACCATAGCCCAAAATAGTAAAACCATTACAGTTTGAACCCTTCAATCACCGATCTATTATCCCAACCTTCCACCAACCCATGCCATTAACCCCATTAGAAAAAAAGACAAGGGCATCTCTGATCTATAGGCATATGCTATGGCTTCTCAAGATCCAATTGATGCCAAATTTGGAAGTATGGGAATTCGATTGATTGAATCACGGCTTGAATCGCTTGGAAGACAAACGCGCTTTGTTTATTAATTCAGAATTGGACAAACCACCGAAGTCCAACCAAACCACAAAAAGGAGAGAATTTAGAAAGGACCCGTAGAAGGAGGGACAACCTCGGACATGCTTCCAGCCATGCATGAGGGTGGACTTCCGATGATGGGAAGAAGGAGACCGGTGGGTGGATTTCACTTTGTTTAACGTTGCTTTCGCTACTACCGAACGTCGGATAATGCTATGGTGGAGATTGCTATCATCCACCTTGAAGGAGATGCTATTCAATGGTACAATTGGCTGAAATATAATCATGGGGCTCTAATGTGGAATCAATTTAAGAATGCACCGCTGAACCGCTTCGACCTATAGAATGAAAATATCGACACCCAACTCTGCAAAGATTCGACAAACCTCTATGATTCAAGAGTACCAAACCAGGTTTGAGAAGCTATCCTACCTTGCTCATGATTGGACTAAATCATCAATTGTTAGGAACATTTATCAAGGACCAAGCCAGAGATAAAAGGGAAGTTAAGTTAAGCAACAACCCCTGCATCATGGATGGTTATGATTTCTTTTGCCCGGTCAAGAAGAAGAACTTCAACCAAGATGCCGGAGGATGAGAACCTCCCTAGAACCTATGGCATATAAACCCCTTCTACTCCCCGACCATCCTTCGCTAAAAAAAAAAATTGACAAGAGAAGAACGGGATTGACCGATCAAACAAAAGGTCTTTGTTGGCATCAGCGACGAGCCATGGAACCGCGATCATCATCGCAAAAGGGGTTACCTCCTATTGATTGAACCTCTTGAAGACATGGAGAGGGAGGTCCAGGAGCATGAGAAGAGGTCATGGATGAAGAACAACCAATTGATATTACGATGCATATCTGGTTACATGAACCCCTAAACAATGAAAGTGGGAGGATTTTCAAACAACAACCCATCACCATTCTTATTGACAACGGAGCACTAATAATTTTATGAATACAAGGTTGCTATCTGGATGGCCTTACCTATTGAGAATTGTAGCAGGTTTGATGTTAAAGTCGAGATGGATGAATTTTGAAGTGTGATCGTAAGTACCACCGTGAAACTATCGCCTATAGGACCAAGAGATAACCAGATTTTTTTTCCTCCCTCTTGATGATTATGAGGCCATGCTTAGCATCGAATGGTTGATGACATTAGGTGATATTTCCTAAATTTTTGAAATTAATTATAAAATTTTATAGTAAGGGAAACAGGTGATACAGTGGGAGGAAACGGGGCAAACGAATGACGTGAATTTCAATTAACAAACGAATGGAGAAAAGTTTTGCACAAAGCATGCAATGGCTTTTTTGGTACAACTTGAGCAGCAATCTAAGGAGAGCCAACCAAATTTGAAGATCCAAACCTACTTTTTTTGTTGCTGAATTTTCAGATATATTTGATGAACCCACACACCTACCTCCTAATCACAAGCATGATCATCATATACCCATTCTTCCAAAGCAAACCTCAAGCAAATACTTGACCATATTGGTATCCACATCTCCAAAAAGATGAATGAGAAAAGGATTGTAAAGAGATTTTGAGGAGTTATTCAGCCAAAGTTGCAGCCCTACTCTTCATTCATTCCTCCTTTCTTTTAACATGGTGGAATGCAGGTGACATCGAAGCTCTCAACGATATAACCATCAAGGACAAGTATCCTATTCTAGTAGTAGATGAATTTCTTGATGAATTAAAGGAGCATGAGTCTTCACAAAGCTGGACCTTCGATCCGTGTATCATCAAATATGAGTGTCTTGAAAGAAGACATACCAAAAAACATCTTTCTAAATTAACTGGAGAATTTTGGTAATGCCTTTGGTTCACCAATGCTCCCTCCACCTTTTCCAGCCTTTATGAATGATATTTTCAGAGTTATCTTGAAGTTTTATGCTAGTTTTTTTTGAATGATATCCTTATTTACACCCCTTTCTTGAAAAGTCATATTCAACACTTACTAACTTGTTTTGATAATTTTCATGAGAACATGTTCTTTTTGTCAAAAAAAAATGAAGTGCAGCTTTTCTTCAAAAAAGGTGGAATATCTTGGGCATATCATATCAGAGGAAGGGTGGTAGTGGACCCTCCAAAATTGAAGCAATGCAGAACTAGCCAACCGAGGAACATAAAATCGTTAAATATGGCTTTCTTGATTTAATGTGTTACTACCATAGTTCATGAAAAAACTATGGAAAGATCAGTGCACCCTTTACTTTCTTGTTGAAAAAAAGATGCTTTCCAGTTGGTCGGACAAAGCCACCATCAATCGGACAAACTTAAAAAATAATGATAACAACGCGCATACTAGCGTTACCTTAACTTGACAAGACTTTTATTATTGAAGCCGAATGCCCTGAGTTGGAATTGGTGTTATACTAATGAAAGATGGCTGCCCCTCACTTATACCAATAAAGGCATTATCTCCTTCCCATCTCAAGATGACTATTTATGACAAGGAGATTCTTGATTGTGCATCGATGGCCAAATGGAGAGATACATTTGATTCCAAGGATGCTTTCAAATCAAGACCAACCATAAAAGCCTAAAAATATTTCTTGAGTAAAAGATATCTTCCCCGAGTGGCAAAAATGGGTAACAAAGCTTTTGATATGATTATGAAAATAACTTACAAAAGGGGAAAGAGAATGTTGTTACAGATGCACTTTTTTACCCAAGCAAGCCAAAATTTTGGCCATTTCACTTTCAACCAATGATCCCCAAAGGATATTAGGGAGGGAATGGCAAGATGATCCCAAGACCAGAGCATCTATGAAGCTTTCACCTTGGTTCTATGGATCCTACTAGATTTTGGAGCACATCGAATAGTAGCATATAGATTGGATTTACCCACCAACCCTTGAATCCATCTAGTCTTCCATGTGTCATGTTTGAAGCTAAAGTTGGGACAAAACGAGATAGCCCAAAGCCATCTACCAAATATGACTACCCAAGGAGAGCTCTAGATCCAACCAAGTGCCATTATTGATCAACCGGATCGTGACTAATGACAACGACGACCCACTATTGAAGTGCTAATACAATGGGTAACCTACCAACATAAGATGCCACTTGGGAGAACTATGATGACTTGAATATCAAATCTCGAATTCATGGAGCGCCAACCTGAGGACAAGGTGATTTGAAGAGGGTTGGTCTGTTAGGACTCTAGCTAGGGAGAGTCCCAATTTGGTTTCATTGATAAGGGTATTCATGTAAGTCCTATCTTAGTTGACCCTATTAAAGAAAGAGGTGAAGAGGGGTTATCCTTAGAAAAGGTTAGGTTAGAGAAAAGAGTCTAGAAAAAGAGTCCTATTAGAAAAAAGTCCTATTAGAAAAAGAGTCCTATTAAAAAGAGTCCTATTAGAAGTAGGAGTCCTATTAGAGAAAAAGAGTCCTATTAGAAGTAGGAGTCCTATTAGGAAAAGAGTCCTATTAGTAGAAGTCCTATTAGGGAAAAATATTAGAATTGGGAGTCCTACCAGAGAAGGAGTCCTAATTAGAAGTTGGTTAGAAGTAGGAGTCTTGAGTAAGAGTCCTATTAGGAGTTGGGGTTTAGAAGCCCTATAAATAGCCATGTATTCATCCTCTTTTCATCAATGAATAGATCAATCTTTTAGCAGCCTTTGAGCAGCAACTTGGAGGAAGGAACCCCTATAGAGTTCCAAGGAGGCCCATCCCCTATAGAGATCAACCCCAAGCTTAGAATCCACAAGGGTTCTAACACTTGGTATCAGAGCAGCGTTCTTGGCATCTCACTGCCCTTCCACAGCCATCCACCAGCCCCTCCACAACCACCAAAGCAATTCCCACAATTGCTTAGAAGATCATATTTGAATTCGGCATCATCTCCACCAGTAGATCATCCCTTGATCTTCCCATGAATTGCAATAGGTTCTAGTTATCTACCTTACTGCTGCTGTAATTTAGTTATCCTTATTCAAAAAAAATCCAAAAAAATTGTTCCTATATTGCTGCATAAACTTTTTTCGTCAGAAAAGTTTTCATCTCTACAATGAAAAGTTGCATTACAGAATTTTCAACAAAGATAGCACCTTTTTTTTGATCTTGCTACTGTGTTTTTTTCTATCCAAATCTCTATAAAATTTTTACAACGGCTTTGACACTTCCTAACAGTGGTTTTCCTTTGGTTTTGTCAAAAATTCTCAATATAAACACTTATCTTTTATGTCCAAACTGTCAGACTTTAGACATAAAAATCTACTTATAATACCTCTCCGTGATCCTCAATTTTGCCAAACCTCTTGTTGTCGTTTCTTCCTACAAAATTTTTTAACAGTATTACCTCTTCCTTATCAGTAGATCCCCTTTTGAGTTTTACTTGAATCTCTTTTGAAAATTTCTGGAAAAAAATTACATCTTTATCGTTGGAATTTTTTTTGAAAAAATCTGGTATTGCACCTTTGTCCTTTTTTTTCTTCTCAAGAACCTACCAAACCCTAGCCACCTTGTTGCCACAAGCCAAGACATCTTTAGGGCATCCTCTAGCCTTAAGATGCAGCCATCATAACCTAGTTTCATAACCCTAACAGCATCAAAAACCACAGCCCAAAATAGTAAACCATTACAATTGAACCCTTCAATCACCGATCTATTGTCCGAACCTTCCACCAACCCATGCCATTAACCCATCAACAAAAAAAAAGACAAGGGCATCTCTGATCTATAGACATATGCTATGGCTTTCAAGATCCAATTGATGCCAAATTTGAAGCATGGGAATCTCGGATTGAATCATGGCTTGAATCGCGCTTGAAAGACAAATTGCGCGCTTTGTTTGACAGAATTCAGAATTGGACAACCATCAAGTCCAACCAAACTGCAGCAAGGAGAGAATTTAGAAAGGACCCCAGAGAAGGAGGGACAGCCCCTGGACATGCTTCAGCCATGCATGAGGGTGGACTTCCCATGATGGGAAGAAGGAGGAGACCTAGCGGGGTGGATTTCGCGTGCAGAATGTTACTTTCGCTACTACCTAACGCCGGATAATGCTATGGTGGAGATTATCATCATCCACCTTGAAGGAGATGCTATTCAATGGTACAATTGGCTGGAATATAATCATGGGGCTCGGACATGGAATCAATTTAAGAATGCACTTCTTGAACCGATTTGGGACCTATGGAGTATGAAAAATATCGATGGCCAACTCACAAAGATTACAAACCCTACGATTCAAGAGTACCAAACCAGGTTTTGAGAAGTTATCCTACCTTGCTCATGATTGACTGACCATCAATTGTTAGGAACATTTATGGAAGGACTCAAGCCAGAGATAAAGGGGAAGTTAAGGCGCCGACAACCCATTGCATCGTGATGGTTATGATTTTTTTTGCCCTAATACAAGAAGAACACTCAACCAAGATGCTTTGAGGATGAGAACCACTCCTAGAACCTCAACATATAAACCCCTTCTTCTGCTCCCCAGCCATCCTTCGCTGCCCAAAAAATTGACAAGAGAAGAACTATGTGACCGATCAAAAAAGGGTCTTTGTTGGCATTGTAATGAGCCATGGAACCATGATCATCGCTGCAAAAGGGGCCGCCTCCTATTGATTGAAACTCTTGAAGACATGGAGGAGGAGGTCCAGGAGCATGAGGAAGAGGTCATGGATGAAGAAAACCAGCCAATTGATATTATGATGCATGCCCTTGCTTGGGTTATGTGAACCCACAAAACAATGAAAGTGGGAGGATTTTGAAGCAACAACCCATCACCGTTTTATTGACACCGGGAGCACTAATAATTTTATGAACAGCAAGGTTGCTGTCCGGATGGCCTTACCTATTGAGAATTGTAGCAGGTTTGATGTTAAAGTCGGAGATGGATGAATTTTTTGAAGTGTGATCGTAGGTGCCTACGGGTGAAACTATTATTCGCAGACCAAGAGATAATTGTAGATTTTTTCCTCCTCTCTCGATGATTATGAGGCCGTGCTTGGCATCAAATGGTTGATGACATTAGGTGATATTTTCTAGAATTTTTTTTGAAATTAATTATGAAATTTTTTACAAAGAAGGGAAACAGGTGATATATCAGACGGGAAACGGGGCTTAATGTGAATGACAATTTACACAACAATGAATGGAGAAAGTTTTGTACAAAGCATGCAAGTGGTTTTTTGGTACAACTTGAGCAGCAATCTAAGGAGAGCCAACCAAATTTGAAGATCCAAACCTACTTCTTTGCTTGCTGAATTTTTAGATATATTTGATGAACCACGCACCTACCCTCCTAACCACCCAAGCATGATCATCAGATACCGATTCTTCCAGGGAAACCTCCTAGCAAATACTCGACCATATCAGTATCCACATCTCCAAAAAAGATGAAATAGAAAGGATTGTAAAAAGAGATGCTTGAAACAGGAGTTATTCGCCAAGTTGCACCCCCCCTACTCTTCACTAGTGCTCCTCGTATGAAAGAAAGATGGAATATGGCGAATGTGTTGATTATCGAAGCTCTCAATCCGACATAACCGGCCAAGGACAAGTATCCTATTCCAGTAGTAGATGAATTGTTTGATGAATTAAAGGAGCATGAGTCTTCACAAAGTTGGACCTTCGATCCCGGTATCATCAAATATGAAAAGTGAAGAGAAGACATACAAAAACTTTTTAACGACAATGGTCACTATGAATTTCTGGTAATGCCCTTTGGTCTCACCAATGCTCCCTCCACCTTCCAAAGCCTTATGAATGATATTTTCTGAGTTATCTTTGAAAGTTTGTGCTAGTTTTTTTTGACGATATCCTTATTTATAGCCCTTTTCTCTTGAAAGTCATATTCAAGACTTACTTGACTTGTTTTGACAATTTTGAGAACATGTTTTTTTTGTCAAAAAAAATGAAGTGTAGCTTTCTTCAACAAAAGATGGAATATCTTGGGCATATCATATCAGAGGAAGGGGTAGTGGACCCTCCAAAATTGAAGCAATGCAGAACTAGCCAACCACAAGGAACATAAAATCACTGCATGGCTTTCTTGGTTTAAATGTGTTACTACAGTAAGTTCGTGAAAAACTATGGAAAGATCAGTGCATCCCTTACTTCCCCTTGAAAAAAGATGCTTTCCGTTGGTCGACAAAGCCACCACCACCTTGATGAACTTAAAGTCGCAATGATAACAACGCCTAGTACTAAGCATTACGACTTTGACAACTTTTTTATTATTGAAGCCGATGCCTCCGGAGTTGAATTGGTGTTGTACTAATGCAAGATGACCCCCCTCATCACTTATACCAAAATTTATTCCTTCCCAGTAAGATGACTATTTATCTCTTCCCAACTCAAAAGATGAAAATTTACCGACCATAAAAGAGATGCTCGATTTGAGCAGATACCTGATGGCAAAAATCCAAATGGAGATCATGAAATTTTTACCAAAGGGGAAAAGAATGTTTCACATCAAGATTCAACCATAAAAAAGCATTTAAAATATTTTTAGAGGGAATGGAAAGATGATCCCTAGACCAGAGCATCTATAAATAGAATGGATCTTACCAGATTTGGATATACGACAGATTTTACCCTCTTGAATCCATCTTCCATGTATCATGTTTGAAGCTCAAGTTGGGACAACAAAGATAGCCAAAGCCATCTACCAAATATAACTACCCAAGGAGAGCTCCTAGATCCAACCAAGTGCCATTATTGATCGACGGATCGTGACTCAAATGACGATGACCTACTTAACAAGTGTTAATATAGTGGCAAAACCTACCAACAGAAGATGCCACTTGGGAGAACTATGATGACTTGAAGATCAAATTCTAGAATTCATGGAGCATCACCTGGAGGACAAGGTTGATTTGAAGAGGCTGGGTGTTAGGACTCTAGCTATGAGAGTCCTAATTTAGTTTTATTGATAAGGGCATTCATTCAAATCCTATCTAGCCAACCCCTATTAAAGAGGTGAAGAGGCCAGCTAGGTTAGGTTAGGGTTAGTTTCTTAGAAAAGGAGTCCTATTAGAGAAAGAGTCTTATTAGAAGTAGGGAGTTCTATTAGGAAAAAGAGTCCTATTAGAAAAAGAGTC
This sequence comes from Musa schizocarpa, assembly GCA_900464855.2. Lineage (NCBI taxonomy): Eukaryota > Viridiplantae > Streptophyta > Magnoliopsida > Zingiberales > Musaceae > Musa > Musa schizocarpa. The sequence goes on from UBIG03000070.1 coordinate 12,118, forward strand.
CTATTAGAGAAAGAGTCCTATTAGAAGTGGAGTCCTATTAGGAAAAAGAGTTAAAATTATTAGGAAGTAGAAGTCCTATTAGGGAAAAAAGTCCTATTAGAATTAGGAATCCTACAGAGAAGGAGTCAAATTAGAAGTTGGTTGAAGTAGGGAGTCTTGGAGTAAGAGTCCTATTAGGAGTTGGGGTTTAGAAGTTCCCTATAAATAGCCATGTATTCATCCTTTTAATCAATGAAGAGATCAATCTTTTAGTAGCCTTTGAGCAAAACCTGGGAGGAAGGAACCCCTATGAGAGTTCCAAGGAGGCCCATCCCCTATAGAGATCAACCCCAAGCTTAGAATCCAATTTTAGGGTTCTAACAAATAGGGCAAAAGATCCATTAGGTTTTTTTGAGGGGCTGGCAAATAGGAGGGAACCAGAGTCTATAAAGGGGGTTTTTGGTAGCCACCTCTATTCCCCTCTCCCGAGAGAGAGTGTATCATTGTAATTCTTACCATGTGATACAGCTGAGAGGAGGAATACTTGACCTCCTCGCATGTGATGTCTCCCCATGACGGATTCCCAACACATTGTTTATTAAACATTTTAAAAATAATTTTTCGATTGTTCAAATTTATGTTGATGATATTATTTTAGGTTCTTTTGAATAAATCACTATGTGAATCATTTGCCAAGTGTATGAGTCATGATTTTGAAATGAGCACAATAGAGAATTAACATTTTTTTAGGATTACAAGTTAAACAACTTAGTGGTGGTATATTTTTAATCAAACAAAGTATACATTAGATTTGTTGTGGGTTTGAATATGGATAGTTCCAAAAGCCATCAACACTCATAATGAGTACTTCTACCAAGTTAGAATTTTGATGATGAAGTCAATTGGTGAATTATTTATTCTAATCCATATTATTGAGATAAGTGTGCAGGATTAACTATGATGGGATGAAAACATAAAGTGATTTACCAAGGTCAAGTTCATTGGGAGTTTGAGAGTTCACCAAAAGTCCAAAGGATCATCGGAAGTGTTGCCAAAACCAACCGAGATAGAATGGAGGGACTTCTTGTGAAGGTTTGAGGAAGTTCACCAAAAAGATCGTTGGAGGTTCATGGAGATCACCAAGAGAAGGTTCAAAAGCTTGCCAAAGACTCATTGAACTCACCACAAAAATCCGGGAGCATCTTGTTGGGAGTCCACGTTAGGAAGAAATCCAAAGGAGTGGGAAGTCCACCTAATTTTTGCAAGAAAAGCTGCGGAAGAAGACTTGAAGAATGTCGGTTTAAATCACTTAGAATTATGTTTCAATTTCATAGTTAAGCACATAATTAGGGTAAGGATTAGGAAATAATCTGTTTAAAACCTAGTAGGGGCCAACCAGGGCTCTTATTGGATCGATTTGGGCCTAAAATTTAGGGGCCCATTCAGCTTTGTTAAAGAAAATGGGTGATGGGTGTGGAACCACCAGGTGGTGGAGAAAGGGTGGCACCAATACCTGGTGGTGGGGCACCCGGGAGCCCACAAGTGGTGGCACCACTTTAGGTGGTGGCAGGTACACACCGCATTTTTAATTGTTAACATAACGATTTTATGGCACCACCACACTAACAGGGTGGCACCGCCAAGACCGGAAAACCCAAAATAATTCAAATTTGGAGCCCAAATTTGAATCCTCTTTGGGGTCTATAAATACCCCTCCTTTTCTTATAGAAGAGCAACCTTTTGAGAGTTAGAAATTGAGCAAAAGCTTTTGGCAAAGCCTTTGTTTTTGATAGCTAGTGTTCACCTCCCTTTTTCTTTGAAAAAATCTATAAGAGTGTGAACCACTTGTAAAAAAGGGTTGTAAGAGGGTATTTGGTCCTTCCCTTCAAAAGATTTGCTAGTGGAAGTTGGGAGCCTCATGGGAAGAAGGCTTTTGAAAGTGGATGTAGGTCATTTGACCAAACCACTATACATCATGGTGTGTTCTTGAATGTGTGAGTGTTTAAATTTCTGAATCATTTCTTTACTTAGCTGCAAATCATTCAGGCCATCTCCTTTACTCAAGCTACTTTAACTAAGTCATCTTTTATGAATCAAAATCTTCATACAAACTAGCTATTTATGAAATCGGTTTCAAACTTATGAGTTTTTTTTAATCACCATGTACTAATTCCCCTCCCCCCTCTTAGTGCCTCTCCGATCCTAACAATTGGTATCGAGCAAGGTTCACTCTCATATTTGGTTTAAAACCCAAGAGAGATGGCTTATTCAAGCATGCAAGAGGGTCATTCCATTACACGTCCACCTATGTTTAATGGGTGGGATTACATGTATTGGAAGACTTGTATGAGGATCTTTCTTATTTCCATGGATTTTGAGCTTTGGAGCATCGTTACAAAAAATGGATTTCAAAAAATCTTCTCTTCCATGAATGAATGGAATGAATTGGAGAAGAAGACTTTTGCTTTAAATGCAAAGGCTATGAATGCCTTGTTTTTACAGCTCTCGAAAAAAAATGAATTTAATCATGTTTGATTTGTGAATCGACTTTTGATATTTGGCATACTCTTGAGATCACTCATGAAGGCACTAGCCGAGTGAAAGAGTCCAAAATCAACATTCTTGTGCATTCTTATGAACTTTTCTGGAATGAAACCAAGTGAGTCCATCGGAGACATGTACACCGCTTTCACGGATGTCATCAATGGACTCAAAGCACTTGGTAAAGGTTTTTCTAATTTTGAACTTGTAACTAAAATTTTAAGATCCCTTCCAAAGAGTTGGGATCCAAAAAAGTTATGGCCATTCAAGAGGCCAAGGATCTTAAAACTTTTCCTCTCAAGAACTTATTGGGTCTCTAATGACCTATAAAAATGACATGCCATGCTCATGAAGAGCTTCGAGAACCCCTTCCAAAGAACAGGAAGGATATGGCACTAAGAACACAAGAAGACCACTTGAAAGGAACATCAAGTGATGAGGACAATGACAATGACATTGCACTTTTAACTCAAAAATTTTTAAAAATTTTTATAAGAAAGAACAAATTTAAAAATGACATAAAAAAATAAACTTGAATATAAAAAAGGACCAAGTCATATGTTATGAATGCAAGAAGTCAGGGCACTTCAAAAAATGAATGCCCCCAAGCCAAGAAGAAGCAACCAAAGAAGAAGAAAGCATTGAAGGCAACATGGGATGATTCAAGTGACTCCGAGAATGAAGAAGCAAGCAACAAAAGAGGAGGCCAACTTTGCTGCTAATGGCTTTAGGAGAAGAGGTTAGTGATTTATTTAATGAAGATTTATCTTTCGATGAACTTTCTATCACTTTTCATGAATTATTTGATGAATGTAGAACTATTAGTAAGAAGTTCAATTTATTAAAGAAAGAGCATGCTTTATTACAAAATAAGTTTGATAGTCTCCAAACTCCTTCTTTTCCCCCATGCTCTAAGTGTGAACACTTAGAAGAAATAAAAAAATGAGAACTTGCTACTTAAAAAGACCCTAAACAAGTTTAAGGTTGGTAGCAAGGGCTTGGACATGATCCTTGCAAACAAGGGTCACAAAGAAATAGAAGTGGAATTGGATTTGTGAGTGGATCTCACCAAAATCCTACCACCTTCATTAAAGGACCCACATTACATGTATCATCTCATTTAAATATAATTTTTTGTTGTAAATCTGGACATGTTGTTTACAAATGTCCATTTAAAAAAATTAGTCCACATAAATTGATATGGGTTCCTAAAAGGAACCATAAATAATTCAATGTTAAATTACAAAGTTAGTAGATCAATATTTGAGGCACCCAAAATCAAATGGGTACCTAAAAAACCATTTCTTTTGTAGACAAACCATCACAAGCTAGGAGCAAGAGATGGTATCTTGATAGTGGATGCTCAAGGCACATGACCAGGAGATCCATCTCATTTCTCTATGCTCACTAGCAAAGAAGAAGGGTATGTCACCTTCGGAGACAACAACAAGGGTAAAATCATTGGCAAGGGAACCATAGGTAACAAATCAAGTTTTTTTCAATTGATGATGTGTTGCTAGTTGATGGATTAAAACATAATCTTTAAGCATTAGTCAATTATGCGATAAAGGTTATGTTGTTAGATTTGAATCTAATGTTTGCATCATTGAAAAAAAAACCAAACAATAACATATCCATGATTGCTTTAAAAAAAAAAATAATGTCTACACCATTAATATTGATGAACTAAGTAATGAAATGTGTTTTTTTCATTTTGAATGATGATGCTTGGCTTTTGGCATAGAGATTAGGGCCATGCAAGCATGAAACTAATATCTAAGATTTCATCTAGAGAGTTAGTATGAGGGATTCTAATATGAAGTTTGTCAAGGACAAAGTGTGTGATGCTTGTCAACTAGGAAAACAAATAAAAAACTAGTTTCAAAACCAAAAAAATCAAATTAGCACCACTAGACCATTGTAATTGATCCATTTGGACTTATTTGGACCAATTGACATAACAAGCCTAGGAGGTAGCAAATATGCCTTTGTAATTGTGGATGACTATAGTAGATACACTTGGACCTATTTCTTGGCTCACAAAAGTGATTGTTTCAAATGTTTTTCTAAATTTTGTAAACTTACTCAAAATGAAAAAAGGTTTCATGATTTCATCAATTCGAGTGATCACGGTGGTGAATTTCAAAAAATCATGACTTCCAAAATTTTTGTGAAACAAATGGATATAACCATAACTTCTCTACTCTCAAGGAATCCTCAACAAAATGGAGTAGTGGAAAGAAAAATAGAAATTTACAAGAAATGACAAGAACCATGTTAAATGAATATAATTTACCCAAATATTTTTTTTGGGCGTTATGAACACGGGTTTGCTATGTCATGAATAGAGTTCTAGTAAGACCATCTCTATCTAAGACCATATGAATTATGGAATAAAAAAAAACCTAATGTTTCTTACTTTAAAGTTTTTGGTTGCAAATGTTTTATTTTAAATGAAAAGGATGCTTTAGGAAAATTTGATGCTAAATGATGAAGGCATCTTTCTTGGTTACTCTTCTATTTCTAAAGCTTTTTGGGTTTTCAAAACAAAAGAACCTTAGTTATAGAAGAGTCTATTCATGTAGTTTTTTAATGAATTTTTTGAATTTAAGAAAAAATGATTTTGATGATGATCTTGGTTTTGATGATTTAAATTTGAATGAACCCTCTCCTCAAAATGGCAACTTGGATGCATCTTCTTCCCCAAATTTTCTTTACCCAAGGAATGGAAGTATGTAGATGCCATCCCAAGGAGTTAATTATAGGAGACACATCAAAAGGGGTTCAAACTCATTCTTCTTTAAAAAATTTTGTGCCCATGCTGCTTTTCTTTCTCAAATTGAACCTAAGTGCATTGATGATGCCTTGAAAGATGATTCTTGGGTTATCATAATGCAAGAAGAATTGAATCAATTTGAAAGAAATGAGGTATGGAAGCTTGTTCCTAGACCTAATGACCATTTAGTTATTGGTACTAAATGGGTCTTTAGAAACAAGCAAGATGAATATGGTATCATGGTTAGAAACAAGGCTAGACTAGTGGCCAAAAGGTTTCAACCAAGAAGAAGGTATCGATGCAAAGAAACCTTCGCTCTTGTGGCAAGATTAGAAGCCATTAGGATGCTCCTTGCCTATGCTAGTAGTAATGATTTTAAATTATTTCAAATGGATGTCAAAAGTGCTTTTCTTAAATGGTTTTATTTTCCAAGAAGTGTATGTTGAACAACCTCCTGGATTTGAAAATCTCTTCTTCCTAATAATCATGTGTTTAAATTAACTAAGGCTCTCTATGGATTAAAACAAGCTCCTAGAGCTTGGTATGAAAGGCTTAGTTCCTTTTTTATTTTCAAATAATTTTACAAAAAGGCAAGGTTGATACTACATTGTTTATTAAACATTTTGAAAATAATTTTCTTATTGTTCAAATTTATGTTGATGATATTATTTTTTGGTTCTTGGATGAATCACTATGTGAATCATTTGCCAAGTGTATGAGTCATGAATTTGAAATGAGCCTAATGGGAGAATTAACCTTCTTTTTAGGATTACAAATTAAACAACTTAGTAATGGCATATTTCTTAATCAATCTAAATATACATTAGAATTGTTAAAAAAGATTTAACATGGATGGTTCAAAAGCCATAAATACTCCTATGAGTACTTCCACTAAGTTAGATTTGGATGAAAGTGGAGAAAATTTTGATCAAAAGACATATAGGGGAATGATAGGTAGCTTGCTCTATCTTACCATGACTAGATGGGATATCATGTTTAGTGTAGGACTTTATGTGAGATTTCAAGTTGATCCTAAAACTATCTCATCTTAAAAGCTATTAAAAGAATTCTTAGATATCTTAAAGGTACTCCTAATCTAGGATTATGGTATCAAAAAACTGAATAACCTTGATTTAATAGCTTATGTGGATGCCGATTTTGACGGATGTAGAATAGATAGAAAAAAGCACATCTCGAAACATGTCAATTATTAGGACATGCACTTGTTTCTTGGACTTCCAAGAAACAAAACTCGATTACAGCACTATCTATGGTGGAAGTTGAATACATAGTTGCAAGTGCATGTTGATTGTGCACAAGTTATTTGGATGAAAAAATACATTAGAAGATTATGGAATTCATTTAAAGAACATTCCCATAAAATGTGATAATACAAGTGCTATTTGTTTAACCAAAAAATCCTATTCAACACTCTAGAACTAAGCATATTGACATTAGACATCACTTTATATGAGATCATGTCAATAGTAATGATGTCACTCTTGAATTTATTGATACAAAACATCAATTAGCGGATATTTTCACAAAACCCTTAAATGAAGAATAATTTGACTTTATTAGAAGGGAATTAGGCATGTTGAATTGTCCTCATGAATGAGCTTCATTGTATGTCTTTTTTCAAATCTTTTTCATGGATTTTTTCAATTTTCCGTGGATTTGATTTCCCTCTTTTTTTTTTTTTATTTTAAAAGTGATCTAAGACATCATCCTATCTTAAATCAACACATTAAAACACAAAAAATAAAATTAAAAAAAAAAATTTTTGTTTTTTTTTAGTGCGCCTAGGTGACCCAATGGTGGCTTCGGCACAGTTGGCCTTTTGGCAGAACACCCCTATATTTAAGGGGTGTGTTAGGGTTGACGGTGGAACTGACCCCCCAACCCAAAAAAAAAACTCCTCCTCCTCCTCCTCCAAACCCTCTAATCCTCTCCTCTCCCCATCTTCTTCCCTAAAAAAGCCTAAGAAAGAGTTTTTTCTTGAATCAAGTTCCTCACCTCCCAAAAAACTCAAACAAGGTAAAATTTGAAATTTTTTTTCTTCTCATTCTTGGTCTTTTTCTTATTGTTTCTTTTGATCCATCATCATGAATAGATATGGCTCCTAAGAGATCATCAAGAGGCAAAGGGAAAAGGTTGGAAGGAGATTCCTATGACCCAATCCTCTTTAGATCTAATGAAGTAGCTCTAAGGTATCCCAATTTTGAATCAAAAGCCATACATAAGGGAAAACATGTTGATCTAGGTGAACTAGGAAACCTAGAACCCATTAGATGGTTTGCTTGGATTTAGATGTTTTACCTATCTTACAAATCAATGAACAAATGATCTACCCTAGGTTGGTTAAGTTATTTTATGCAAACATGAGTGTGGAAATGATGGATTGACTACCTACCTTTTTTGGGAACCAAAATTCAAATTTTTTTGATCATACGATATGTGAGCTAATTGGAATTGAAGAAAAGAATAGAGGATGTTATTTCAAAGGCCAATGGGATATGGATGCAATCGAGCAACCCCTTTTCAAGCTTTTAGAGATGATTTTTTTGCAAATCCTAACCTAGGCATTATTCCCCAAAAGTCTGAGCACTTGTTACCCTTCAATTCAAAAAATTTCATCACATCATCATAAGCATTCTTCTTCCTAAACAATTTCACCATGATGAGATTAGTATGCTAGAATTAAGCACCATGTATTGGATCATGACCCAAACAAAATAATTGCTTTGGATACTTGATCCGACAACATATGATGGAAAATTATCTAGAGACTTAATGTTATCATATGGGGGTTGATCACTAGATTAATAATTGCACATGATATTTGTGTGTCACTTGATGAGGAAATAATACAAGTGAAATGATATAACACTATAAACGTAAAAACCTCCTAAAGAGACTTAGATGCACATTTAGAAATGGTATATGGATTAGACAACCTAGAAGGATTGATCTAGCTCCCCCCCACTAGTAGAGCGACTTGAAACAAAATTAGTCGTTAGGGGAAGTGAATCTCCTCCACCTAGTCCCTTTGGTCTAGCACTATCCGAAGCCAGTTTCTTGCTCCATCCATCAAGATCCAATCATGTTAGCATTAAATCAAATCAAATCACAACAAAATCAAATCAACCTTCAACAAGCTGAAATTTTTTAAAGGAAGTACGATAGATGAATTGGAAAAGATAGATCACTTTGTATAGGCATTTTGGAATTTCCTAAGGAATAGTTGTTACCTTTAACTCTTGTTTTGTAAACCTTATGACTACTATGGATAATTACTTGGATGATGTTGTATTTTTAAATATGATGTTTATGTTTCATATCATCTACTCGGATTTTGAATGAATTTTTTTTTTTTTCATTCGATCATAACTTTTGATGATGCTTTCATATTGTTATAACATTTTGTATGATTTGATATCTTCCTTGAATGATTGATTTCATTTTCCCTCCACCTACTTTAAGCATGTTTTACTTCATGAATGCCAAGTTAATGATTAATCAAATTTTGATATTCCCTACTCATAGCTTGATAAATGAAGTTTTTTTTTTTTGGAAGCAATAACTATATAAATTCTTCATCTCTTTTTTGTTGATGACAAAGGGGAAAAAAATGTGAAATAGGTTGATATAATGTTGGTTGAAAAAAAAAAATGATATGGCAATAACTTATATGGTTCATATTATTCATATCATGCTTTGAAATCAAAAAAAAATTTTCTTAGATAAAGCTATTATTTCATTTGATATCATGCCTTGTTTTTGAGCACTCTTTTGATATCATTTTGATCCCTTGTGTTATTTGAATGTGATTATCTCTTGTAAAATGATAAATATTTATCATTTACTAGAAAATGCATATTTGTTTTGACATTAAGGAAAAATATGAAGTTTTCATATTTATGGATGAAAATCATGCTTTATTAAGCTTGACGTTAAATGAAACTTATCGGTTTGGGCTTGAATTCAAAAGATTGAATTCAAGTGTTTTACTTTCTTCATGATATGGTATATAGATAGGGGGAGTTAAGATTAACTCCATCATCAATTGATTGTTATCAAAAAAAAGGGGGAGAGATTGTTGAATCTCGGATTTTGATGATGAAGTCAATTGGTGAATTATTTGTTCTAATCTATATTATTGAGATAAGTGTGTAGGATTAACTATGATGGGATGAAAACATAAAGTGATTTACCCAGGTCAAGTCCCGGGAGTTTGAGAGTTCACAAAAGTCAAAGATTGTCGCAGTTTTTGTTGCGAACAACCAACTTAGATGCGAATCAAGGACTTGCGAAGGTTTTAAGTTCACCATAAAGATCATTCGGAGGTTCGGGCAGAGATTACCAAGAAAGGTTTGCTTACCAAACTTCGTTGAGTCATTGCAATAACAAGAGCATGTTGACAGTCATTGAAAAGAAATCAAGGAGTGTCTAAGTCCACCGTAATCTCGCCGGAAGTAGACTTGAATAATTCGGTTTAAATCACTTAGAATTATGTTTCAATTTTGTATGGGCATGTAATTAGGTATGGATTAGAAATAATCTTATTTAAACCTAGTAGGAACTAACTAGCTCTTATTGGGTTGATTTTAGGCTAAAATAAAGGCCCATGGAACTTTTATTACGTGGGGCGTTGGAACCTCCCAATGGTAGAGACCAGCTGCTGGCTAACACGTTGTACATGGGCAAGAGGAAGCAAGTTTGTACATTAGAACAGCTTGGGTTATCGTCCATTGACATGGCCACTGCCTACTTAACAAAGTGATAACACCACCGGCCATCTGAAACCAAACAAAATTCAAATTTGGAACTCAAATTTGAATCCTCTTGGGGAAGATATAAATATCCCTCCTTTCTAGTAGAAAGATCACCCTTTGAGAGTTAGAAATTAAGCAAAAGCTTTGGTAAAAGTCTTATTTTTTAATAGCTAGTATTCACCTCCTCTTTCTCCTTGAAAAAAAACTGTGGAGTGTAAACTTCTTATAAAAGGGTTGTAAGAGGGTATTTGGTCCTTCTTCAAAAAAGATTTGCTAGTGGATATTGGAAGCCTCATTGGAGGGGCAAAGTGATGTGGTCTTGGACCAGAACCACTATACATCGTGGCGTTCTTGAATATGAGTGTTTAAATTTCTGAATTGTTTCTTTGTTTTAGCTACAAATTGTTTGGTTTTTCATCTCCTTTACTCAAGCAACATCAACTGTTATCTTCATTTGAATCAAAATTTCCCATTCAAACTAGCTATTTACGAAATTGATTTCAACTTTCTGAGAGGTTTTTAATCATTTTGCACTAATTCACCCCCTCCCCTCTTAGTGCCCCTCTCCATCCTAACAAATACATGAGATGTTGTATGTTTCTTTTTTCCAAAATTTGTCAACTTCAGTTTTGATTATATCATCTTAATATCACCTTCTTCATTTTTTTTTAATGACATCTTTGCAATATCATTTTGCATTTTGAGATATTCCTATTGATGAATTTTTGAGTTTATGTCATGACTTTTGATGAAATAATTAAATTTTCAGTTTTGATAGTTTTCACATTGATATTGGATTTTATATTTTTAACATCTTGATGACATCTATATGTTTCCATTTTTATCTTTCAATCATAATTTTGATGAAGCTGTCTCATGATGTTGTTTTCTCCTTTTTTAAATAATTGGATACCCCAATGTGGCAAAAACTGATTTTATACCCTCCTTTAAGTATGACTAAAGATATTTCATGACTTGAATTTAATATGAAGTTAAATATATGCATAAATTGATTCTTATATAATTTATGCAAAAATTAAGATTAAATGTTCATTTTTTTATTTTTTATTCTTAATCGGTATGATTCAAGGTTTTATAACTTCCTCCTCATGAATCACTGCCAAGAATACCATGTCGTAAGTTTTTTTCTTCCAAATTTTTTGATGTTGATATATTTCATTTCCTTGATGAATGAGCTTTAACTGATCTATCCTTTCATAATCCTATGAATTCTCAATCAAAAAAATGAATCTTATGTATTCTTTCTATGTATGAATTCTTCATGAGCATTTTGACACTCTAATGTTTTAACAGATCTCATGAACATGAATAAAATGATCCGGAAATATTTTTTTCGATTTTTCTCCATCAGGGATGACATATTTTTTGCATTATGTTCAACCTCGTTTGTCTCATGCTTGATAATTGACCACTCATTTTTTTTTTGGTGGTATGATACCTTGTGGTGGCTACTTCACCTCTTTTTGTTGATGACAAAAGGGGAGAAGAATTTGTAAATTGATGAGACATGTATGAAAATAACTTGATAAACTATTCCGCATAGTAGTAAGAAGATTGAATTCCGGTGTTTTGAGACGATATCATATCATGTTAAAATTAGGTTCTTTTATTGATATGATAAGCTAATATTTCATATTTGGACGCATGCCTTGACCATGCACTTCATTGACATCATTTTTCAGTGTGGTAATTCAATTTGTGATTAGTTTCTTTTTATAAAAAATGATGAATGTCTATCATTCACTAGAAAATACATAATATGCCATGATATTGTGAAAAATAAGTTTCATATTTATGGATGGAAGATCATGCTTGTTATATAACAGAAGTTTAATGAATGAAACTTATGGGGTTTAGATGAATTCAAGAAGATTGAATTGTTTTTTTTACCTTCTCATGATATGGTATATAGATAGGGGAGTTAAGGTTAACTCCATCATCGAATTGATTGTCATCATCGCGGGGAGATTGTTGAATGCCGATTTTGATGATAAAGTCAATTGGTGAATTATTTTGTTCTAATCCATATTGCTCGAGAATAAGTGTTTAGGATTAACTATGATGGAAGGAAAACATAAAGCATGGCATTTCTTCGAGGTCGTTAAACCGGGAGTTCACCTAAGTCCGGATGGAAGGATTCGGAAGTGCTGCCGTAACCAGTCGAGATAAAATCGGGGACTTGCCGGAGAGGTTTTCAGTTGGAAAGATGGGAGGTTGGGTGGACCATCGAGAAGGTTCAAAGCACAAAAAACTTCATTGAACCGCCATGGAATTTGGGAGCTTGGAGGTCTGTAGGAAGAATTCAAGGGAGGTCGAAGAGTCCACCGAATTGCATGAAAAGCTCATCGAAGAAGACTAAAGAATGTTGGTTTTAAATCACGTTGAATTATATTTCAATTTTAGTTAAGTATGTAATTTAGGATTTAGAATTAGGTGTTTATCCTATAACTAAAAAAGTAGAGGCCCGTGGGCCTTGTTTTTGAGCCGGATGGTCGAAGTTAAGGTCCAAACGATGAAAAATAAACATGTTGTGGTGGTACCGCCCAGCGGACCAGCAATTTGGGCACGGCAAGCCTGGCTTAGCAGCGTGGTACCCTTAACACCGAGAGATGAAAGGCGGTGGCACCGCTTGCGGTGGAATCGCCAGTGCATTATCATCATCCTGACAACCGACAAGTGGCAACGCTTGTGATTTAAGCCTTCTTGCTAACAAGGGAACCCCAAAATGAATTCAAATTTGAGCTCAATTTAAATCTTTAGGGTCTATAAATACCCTTCCTTTCTCAATGAAAAGATCACCCTTTTGAGAGTTGAAATTGAGCAAAAGCCGGCAAAGTTGATGTTTCAATAGCTGGTGTTCCCTCCCCTTTCTCTCAAAAAATCTATAAGTGTGAACCTCTTGTAAAAGGGTTGTAAGAGGATGTTGGTCCTTCCCTTCAAAGTGACTTGCTAGTGGAAGTTGGGAACCTCATCAAAGAAGGCTTGAGTGGATGTAGGTCACTTGATCGAACCAATTATACATCATTGATGTTCTTAAATGTGTGGAGTTTTAATTCGGAATCATTTCATACTTAGTCGCAAATTGTTCGGTTTTCATCTCCTTTACTCAAGCTACTTCCAAACTAAGTAAATTGCATCGAATCTAAATTCAATATGTAACCAGCTATTTAATAAATCGATTTCAAACTTATTTATTTAATTTGTTGCACTAATTCACCCACTCTTAGTACCTCTCAGATCCTAACAACTACTACTCAAGGGCTTAGTAACAAGAAAAAAAAAGGAAAAGCATTATTCATCAAAGAAATTTATTAGGTATAAAAAATGTTAAAACATACTAATGAAAAATGCTTCTTTTGTGGCAAAAAAGGGCATGCGGAAGAAGAAGCATTAAATGCAAAAAACTTAAAAAGAAAGGTATAGACTTGACCTTTATATGTTGAATCAAACATTATAGAATTCCTTCTAACACTTGGTGGATTGATTTGGTGCTTCAACTTATGTTATCGCATATAATATAAAGATTTTTTTTCTTAAAAACTAAAAGAATATAAAAAAGATTTATCATTATGGGAAATCATCTCAAAGAGAAAGTGATATCAGTGGAAACTTATCGCCATACCTAGAGACAGTTATCGATCGATCTTATTGACACATATTATATTTCTATTATTTTAGAAATTTAATTTCTCTATCTAGAATCGATGAGTTAGGATATTATATTTTTTTGGTAATGATAAATTTTGTATATTTTATAATTTAATAAAAAAGTTGATTTTTGTATTTTTGCATGATGGTTTCAGAATTAATTCTGAATTATTTGCAAATAGTTTATTGTCCAGTATTATTCAAATTATGGAATGAAATATCTTCTATATTGTGGTATAGATGATTAGGGTATATCTCCCGAAAGAATTAAAGATTAGTAAGGATAATATTTTTGGAAGATTTAGATTTCACTGATTTTAATATTTTATATAGATTGCATTAAGAGAAAGTAAACTAAGCATACAAAGAAAAATACTATAAAAAAGTAAAGAGCTCTTTGAGATTATTCATGGATCATTATCCTTCCGATATTCAACAATATTAGTATAGAAAGGTATTTAATCATATTTTATAGATAAATTATCAAATATGACCATATGTATTCAATACATGAAAAGTTAAAGGTTGTTGATACTCTTGAAGTGTATATAAATAAGATCGAGAAGATAATTAGATAAAAAAAAAGTTAAAATTGTTAGATTTGATAAAGGGATGGTGAATTTTATGACAAATATATGATGAACTAATTAGGAATTGATCATTTTGCCAAATTCTTAGAAAAATAGGTATTTATGCTCAATACACCTTAGTATATGTGCCATAATAGTATGCCATTATTGAAAGATAAAATAATACTTTTATAGATGTGATTGGAAGCACGCATGAGCTATTTCTCTTTACCTAAGTCAATGTAGAGATAAAACTCTTAGCACAAACTATATATATCTTGAATAGAATTCCTAATAAGTCATTCCTTCAACTCCATTTGAGTTATGAACTAGTAGGAAACCTAATTCTGGAGACATTTATATATTTGGGAAGTGTCCCTATAGACAAAAGTATTCAATACATATAAAAATACAAATTAGATCCAAAATTATTTTTTGGATATTTTTTATTGGTTATCTGAAAAAATCTAAGAGAAAGATTTTATTACCCCAATCATAGTACCGAGGATAGTAGAACAGTATTGCAAGATTCTAGAAAATAACAAAATCAATGGGAGGTAAAAAAATCTCAAATGATCAATTCGATATCGAGGAGATACATGTTAATTCTCCTTTATCATATCATATTCAAGATATTGTTCCTCAAATTACTGAGAGAGAATTGATTAGGTAAATAATAAAATAACATTGATGAACTCTCATATGATATTGATGCCATAATTAACAATCTTATAGAATTATTTGATCCTTTTAGTTCATTTTTGTTTTAAAGAAAAGAGACATGCCATTTTTGATAATTATGTGGTATATTTATAAGAATCATATTATGACATATCAGGGATGAAAAATCAAACTCCTTTATCATTTTCTAAGTCATGAAAGTAATAAGTGAAAAAGTGGTTTACGTCATTTGAAAAAGAGTTAAAAATCAATGGACAAAAAAACATGTCATTTAGGAACGTTGAATTGCCTAATAAGTATAAAAGAGCCAAGCTATTCAAATGAGTCTTTTAAGATACAACATTATTTTAGGATCCCAATTTTATTAGTATTTTGAAAACTTGTCACCAATTCCAAAATTTT
Source organism: Musa schizocarpa (assembly GCA_900464855.2). NCBI lineage: Eukaryota > Viridiplantae > Streptophyta > Magnoliopsida > Zingiberales > Musaceae > Musa > Musa schizocarpa. Next base: position 27,510 of record UBIG03000070.1, read on the forward strand.
TGCTTGATTAAGTCTTTAAAATGCATTTCGTTAAAAAAAACATTTCATGAGTGTACATGGGCAAATGTCTCAATTTCATAAGTAAACAATAAAGAAAGAAGGGTACACCAATTTTATAGTGTTTAACCATCTTGACCTATGTCCGCTTCTATTCCTCCTCCGTTGAGGTCACCGCTTTCACTATTGATCTTCTTTCAATAAACAAAATTAACTTCCCTCTTCAACTCTTTTCTCCTTTTCATAAGTTGAAGAGAATAACCTTTCTGATTCTCTGGATCCCTAAATAGAGATCAAAGTTAGAGAAAGGAGGAGAATTCTCCCATGATTACATTAGAGTTTTTCACACTTTTTGTTCAAGTTCTTTTCTATAAATGGAGGAGTGGGATATTCAGGACCCCATAGTCTCAAAATGACTCCAAAAAAATGAACAAAAAAAAAAGTCTCACTGTTTTTGGAATTGACAGGTGCCACCGCTAGTGTTGGTGGAACCATTGCCCAAAACACTGAATGAATAGTACTAAAACTTTCACCGATAAAACTCATACTAGACTTGATGAACTTTAGAAAAGGCAGGCTCTAATGGTCCCACCAAAGTACAAATTGGTAGCAAAGAGAAGAATTAACTTTGACACCAAATTTATGCCGGTCTTAATCTTAGCTTGGGTGTCCAGCCTCAAATGGTTTCTACCTCTAGATGAAAGACCACCACCCACTATTGATAATCCTCTCCACGGCAAATATCAATCAGCCCCTTTTACAAAATCTTTTCTCCTTTAGGTTCTTAGGTAAATTAGTATAATTACTTAAAATCACAACAATTCTGAGCTGAATATGATAGGTGAGCTCTAAAAAGATTTTAATAAAAGCAATATCAGATTTTTTTGATATTCAATTTTTCTACCACAAGTAAAAAAGTGTGAGTAATTTCTAGACCTCAATTGATTCAACCTGGAGTGACAAAAAGTCTCATTCCATTGAGATACTAGGGCAAAGAATAGGTAACCTTTACATTGTCCACCCTCATAGAAAATTTAATTTAGAACAAGTATAGGTCCAACATTTAAAAGATTGCTTAAGTATTTTCACTTAGATTATCTCAAAGTATGTTCACTTTTTCTCAACACATGATTATTTGTAGCCTCATCAATTGATTTCGCAATATACTGAAAAAAATGTCTCATCCTTGATGATGACAACCGGTTGATGACAAACTCTTGACATTAATCTCCTCTATCTATTTGGTGGTCTTATCGCTGAAAGAGTCAAACACTTGAACTCAAAAAAAGATAATAACCTTTGAATTCAATGAAACTTAGATGAAGATGACTTTCACACTTCATATGTATGGTATCATGTGCATCAGAGATAAAACTATTGGTATTAATGTATCATAAAATCTATTAAGAAGTGTACTATAATATCAAAGGTACATAATATCACTATTTGTGAGATAAAGAGCCTCCAATACATCAAGAGTATAAATATTCCCACAAGGAACCTCCAATTTCTCCTTTGTCATTACCATAAAAATAAGGATTATATATAATTTATGTTGAGATAGGCAATTGAAATGTCTAAAACAGAGTATTAAAATTATATATTAAAAGTGTCATGGACTTCAATGAATGTGGCGATCCCTCGATGAAAATTTGATGAACTCCAACAAAGTTCAATTCGATTCAACAAAAAGGCATTATGGAACTAGCAAACCCCAATCCAAGGAGGAACTCTTTAACGGATCCTCCTCGAAGGTGCATCCTCAAGGGACTAGTAGAGGAATATTACTTTTGCCTTATTCATGATTGGTGTTAATCCCACAAGTGTTAGGATCAAGAATCCATACCAAGGAGGGGTGGAATTTGTGTAGCGGATAAAAACTTGGAATGGTTTAAGTGATTTTGAAAAGAGTTGTGCGATGAAAAGTTTCATTCGACAAAATTGATTTAGAAAGACACTCGAGCTTAACAAGTGAGCAGAGAAAGATTGAGAGATGCAATAAAGTAAAAATTGAAATATAAAAAGTAAAACTCACACCAAAAAGAGAACACCAATTTTCGATATTTGTTTCACAAATGACTCCACGCCCACTCCTAAACCCCTCTTGATGAGGTCCCCATCTTCACTATTGATTTTTCTTGAAGGGGAAAAGATCAATCACCCTTTTATGGAACTTTTTTACAAAGTGGCTCACACTCTTTATAAACTTACAAATTTGAAATTGGAGGTAAACACTAATTTTTTTTGAAAGCTATTTCTACAGAGTTTTGACTATCTTGCTTCACTTCTGTTTAACTAGCTGAGAAGAAAGGATATTTATAGGCCTCAATTGGCTTCGAGCCAAAAAAGATACATCTAAGATTTTCATCCGGCTTTAGGTCCTCGGCACAAGTGGTAACGCCAGCTGACCCCTCTAACATTAAGGGCAAATACCAACGCCTAATCTAGTGGTATTATCTACAAAACAGAAAGTTTCGCGGGAATAGAATTGGGTAGTACCATCATTCTGATAAGTTAATAATTGTCGATGGTACCAACGCTCCGACCGGTGGTACCACCCACCACTTTGGGAGATCTGAGCCATGGCCCCACCACCCCGCCTAGTGGTGCCATCACAAACATGGTCCAAAGACCTAATGAGTCTTGAATTCTCGCTAATTCAACCAATTAAGGCCCGCCATTCCCTATTAGGTTAATCATTATGTTAGTCATATGCTCGCAAGCCAATCAATACGAGTGATGTACTTGTGACTTGATATGCACTTCTTTTCTTTTACCTCTATTATTAGGTATTTTGTCACTTTATCTTACCGTGTTGCACATATATTATGATGTCCTGAATCTATGCAATAGAATTAGATCATGATGAGATCACCATAATGAGACCGATTTACTTTTTAAACACGTGATCAATAATTCTGTCACAGGTTACTCTCGAGAGGACATCTAGAGACCACCGCATAGCCTCGCCGGTGTGTCAGAGTACCCATCCATATAACGGAGGATGCTGTCTACCGTGGGGACATCTATAGTACAATGCAAGTGCTCAGCCAGAATGAGTTCAATGGAGCTGATCAACTTACTAAAGGGATGGTTGATACCTCACATCGGACAGTTTATCTCAGAAGTCACAAAGAGGTATCTCGGTCTCCACTGAGATACTGCTGATGTCTTGGTATGAGTACTTCACCTTGATACCCACTTCATAGGTTTGGAAAGTTTCATATCTAGTACAATGATTATCAGGAGAGGTACACCTAACAGGGCTATTATACAATAGGAGTGATCATCCACTCTCGGCATTAAGTGAGAGTGAACACTTTAAGGACACTTTTTACTCTAACAAATCTCGGCCAAGGTTGTTTGATTTGTAGAGCAGTAAAGTTTTGGGAGAATTTACAAGAGCAAGATTCGAAAGAAGTTATAATTACATAGGCTCCACAACACCATGCTCTAGATAGTTCTTAGATACAGATGATGAGGGACTATAGATACATGGTAATCGGAGATGATAAATCCAAAAAAGAATTGCCGACTTATCATCTGTGGACCAAGCTTCAGTACGTCCGCGCAGTCGATGAGTCGCAGAATGGTTATATACACTACCAAGTCGGCGAGTTCTCACAAGTATCACTCATGGCCGCCAGGGTTATTGGCTGGGGAGGTCACAATACAGAAGGATAGGTGCTGGCCATTTATGTAGGTCGCGGATACGATACCCTATCTTATTGAGCATCTGGTTGTCGGTCATTGATCCTCATAAGGAGATCCAATAATTGTTAATAATAAGAGATTATATCGGGTGACCCACCAATCCAAAAGGTCAGTAATTGGATAGAATCCAACATTCAATGGCAAGATCCATTGAGTTTACAAGGTAAGCGTAAATCTCAATTTTGATGATGAAACTAATTGATTGTGATTTACGTTTAACTATGTCTGTGTTACGGTGCTCGTCATCGACGATTGTAGAATTTATCAATCGAGTAATTAACTAAGCAACGGGCGGTCACCGCCGATACGGATGTCGAGCCGGTGGTCCTACGACAACGGTAAGGTTTTGTAACACGTCGGGCATCGGGCCAAGAAGAGCCGCATATGCCCGCGATATCGAGGTTGCTGAGGTCAACCATCACAAACGATCGCAAAGAGAGATGATGTACAAAGAATCTGCTACCACCAATGATATTACCGGGCAATCAATGTCAATTCGTGTTGTAATAACCCGGGTTTGGGATCAAAGTAGTCGTTTGCTTGTGTGCGTGATTAATTGCTTTATATACGTAGCGAAAACGAAAAGTGGAAACAAAAAAGTTAGAAGACAAGTGATGAATCATTGGGAGTTCTAGAGAGTTCACTTTTAAAGTCCGTAAGATCGCGAAAGTGTCGTCGGAATCAATCGGTAGAACAAGTAGGAGTCAGTCAAGCGGTTTTTCGGAAAGTTCGGCTTCAAAGGTTCTGGGTTCGCTTTGTGAAGCCATAAGAAAGATCGAGCTTTTACCACGAAGCTCGTTGAACTCACCAAGATCATCGTAGTCGCCGGGAGTCGGCCGAGTCCGAGAATAAGCCCAGGTTCACATCGGAAGACAACCGAAAAGTTCGGTCGATAGCTCACCTAAAAGAAGTCTTTATCTTTATGGACCTTGTAATAGTTAAAAATATTTCCTTTAAAAAAATTTGTTAGCAGATAATTGTCAGGATTAGGTGTTAATCTTTATAAAACCAAATTTGGGCTAATTCTCGGGATTATTCGACCAGCCGACGAAGTTTTCGCACGTAAACCATTGTGCTGAATGACTGGGCGGTGGCACTGCCTGGGCAACAGAGCTGCAGTGCAATCGCCAGCACTGTGGGGGCGTCTGGCAGGGTACTGGATGGCGGTCGCCAAGATCGGGATCGAAATTCAAAAATGGTTCAAATTTTGTCTCTAAGTTTAGGTCTGGCCTGAACTCAATTTTGAGGCCTATAAATAACTCCATCATTTAGAGTTTAGGAAGGTGTCTCAGAACTGGGAAAAGAAGGGGAAAACTTCCCTGGAAAGTGTGTCAAATCTCCCCAGTCTTAAGAGTGCTCTAGTCCAAGAGAGGGGGTAAGAGTGTTTGTGTGGTTATTCCCTGTTCAATAAAGGAGAGGTGCTATGAGGGAGTTCGGTCCCTGCCCATTGGAAAGAGATACAGTAGAAAGTCGGCGCTCCCAAGCAAGAGGAATCTAAAAGTGGGAGACAAAAAACTGCCTGGTATTTTACGCTTCGTTATTTACTTGTCACAAACCCTTCCACTTTAATTTGATGCTCTACTTCTCATCTCACAAACACTTAAGTTAGAGTTTCTTATATGATTCCAATCGACAAATAAATATAATAATTTAAATCAAATTTTACCGTATGAAGCTAAACTTGTTCAAATCGCTAGTACCGACGTTTCACCACCCACTCACCAACCCCCCCCTTTCCCTTTAGTGCCGCCATCCCTCAATTGGTATCGGTCACGTTATTTCTCATTCGGATTACACCCGCAAGAAATGGCTTTTCATGAAGCTTTTCAAGAGGCTTTTTTCGATTTTCACCAATCGCCTTAACTGTCGACTATATTACAGTTGGAAAACCTAATGAGAGCTTTCTTGATTTCTCTCGATTTAAACTTATGGAAATATCACGAAAATAGATTTCAACTTCAAAACCAATGAACTAATGGTCGATTTGAGAAAAGATCGCTTTCTTTAAATGCAAAGGTTATGAATGTCTTTTATTTGTGCTTTCTTAGACAAAATGAGTTCAATCGGATTCATGGGGAACTGCTTTTGACATTTGGTGAACTCTGAACCATAGTAGAGCTAAAGACCAGAACCTATTGCACGATTTTGAGCCTTCCCATCAATACTGCCAAACCATCTAATTTATATGTGCATCCATTTTACCAATCGTCGCTGAAGGTTTGAAAAGTCTTGCAAATCTTTCAAGTTTTGATTTAGTAAACGATTTTAAGATCCCTCTAGCAGTGGGATCCAAAAAAGCAATCCACAATACAAGAAGCTAAAAAATTTCTAACGACTATTCTGAATCATTGCCTTGAATAACCATGAAATGGCTTTCTTTGGAACACAATGAACCTCGGAGCAAATATTACGGACTACCTCAAAGAACAAGAAGGATTTGGCACTTTGGATTATGAAATACCACTTGAGTGATGACCAAGTGATGAGAGGACAATGAGAACTTTGAACTTCTAACATTAATCTTAATAAGTTCATTAAACAAAATCTAAAATAGTGATAATGAACTTGAATGTGAGGAAGAGGCCAAAGATGAAGAAGAAGCAACAAAGAAGAATCAAAATGATGAAACGGCGAATTAGGGTTTTTAATGGATTCTACTACAAGGTAAGTAACTTAACTCCTCAATTATTTTGAAATTACAAGATGCTTTCCATGATCGCTTAACTTAAGTTAGTAGGAATTTTTTCATGCTTTTTCTTGTGTTTTTTTGGAAATAAAAAAATATTTAAAAAATTTATATCATGCTTTCTTTTAGCACTTTTGAAAGTAAAAAATTTGGAATGGTGTATGCAAAATATTATGAATGATGATTATATGATTTGCATAATATTTATATTAATTCAATAGGATCAACCATGCATGTGTATCTTGATTATTTTTACATTGTTCTAAACTTGATGCTTTATGATTTTATATCATGCATGAGTTTTTGAAGTGATATTGATTTGAAAACTTCTATCTTTTAGGATTAATGGCTAACCTCTTTTTATGATGAAATTTTGGGCTGATGACACCTTTTATGAAATCAATAATTGAGGTAAAACTAAAAGACCTAACCTACAAATTTTCAAAATGAAAGAAATGGTTTGATATTGCTCTCAGGTTATATTTGGACTTAATGGTTTTTCATGACAAATATTTTTCAGATTTTTAAAATGTGATGTATGATTTTAGCAAAAAGTTTGAGCACATTACCTTGTTATAACTAATGTAAAAAAGAATTAAAATGATTTTGATGATATTTTTTGTTTCCTGAATATGATGCAATGATTATTTTTCATATGATGAAAATTGAACATTCTTACGAAAAGATCAAATCACTTAAATTGAAACTCATAAAGATGGAGAAAAATGCACTATCAAGGATGTTTGATGCATTTTATCCTTTGACGTTTTAATGACAAACTTGTATGGATTTATACAATGAGGGGTTCCATATAAATGTTTTCAACATATATTATGAAATTCCATCATTGAAATGAAAATATTAAAAGTTTGTTATTCATAATTTATCAGGATATCATATCTCGATGACAAACTCCGCGTTTTTATTCCTAAATCGATACTCATCTTTTCAAAACATGTATATTGAAAATCCTTCAAGGGGAGCCGATGATCACATGTAAAAATGGGAAGAACGTAAAACAAAACCCGAGCCTTTTCCTCAGAAAGCCTTTCGCCGTCATTAAGATTCAGGTATCGCAAAAGCGCGATCCCCATGTGTGCTGTGGCTTTGGGTGGGAGATCGAGTAATCTCAATTCCCTCGCAGACTGGGGAGGATGAAGGGAGGTCAAGCTGCCCATCCTCTAATGGCATCCAACACAAAGAGGGATTATGCGACGATGCACTTTCTTAGGGAGGATAAGAGGTGGTTACCAAAAAACCCTAAGTCAGAGCTTTAGTTCCCTCCTATTTATAGAGGCCCCTTAAAAACCCACGGATCTTTTTACCCTATTGTATTAGATCTTCATCCAATCACCCAAGCTCTTGGATTGGGTTTTTACCAATAATTCTTTATTAGCAATTATTCAGATCTCATCTCGTGATCCACACCGTGGGTTTAATGGATATCCACAAGATAGGGGTTCAAGGGATATTCATATCCCAATCTCTACTCATCGCAACACCTACCATATGTGTGTGACCCTCAGGGCCCAATATCGAGCCGGTTAAACATACATTGTCGAACTCCGGCCCATTCTTTAGGAATAAATTATTCTCATAATAACACCCAACCATCGACTATTGACAGACACCAAAGCCAAGGGGCTCCTTGACGACAAGGCTGAATCCAATCCTTTGAACCCATCTGTCCTCGCCACTATGTACGATAACTTCATCCATCTAATATTCTTTAGACCTTCTGTATACTGGCATGGTGCTACTGGTGCCCATACGGCTCTCTCAAAAGTCCTGGTTTTGTTGGACTTCCTGAGAACTTTTCTTTCAATCCCAACAACCTTGGCTAAGGATTTGTTCGAGCAAGAACACATGAGATATTCCTCTCTATGATGCACGGAGAGCCGGATGATCTCTATTGACACTCAATAGCCCTCAAGGTTGAAGGTTGGCTCCCAATGACCTAACTAGATTGGTCGGAAGATTTCCAAATATATAAGTCAAACTTGTAAGTCCCAAGATCGGAAGTACTGTGACATCCTGGTGTCTCAAGTTCAACATACTACCACAGACCACTAATCGCTGGTCCCACGAGGCAGCGGGTCCAACCATCCAGCATTCCAGGGCATCAATAGTGAACTCATTCTCCACAAGCACCGCAATCGGGTAATTCTTAGTATCTCCACACCCAGTACCTATGAGACTAGGCCACCTCCATCCTATGGATGGTACAAAGACACCAATTCATCCTCAATATTCTATGTCCTTCGAAAACAAGATCAGATATACTTAGGGGTTTGTGGTTTAAAGGTGAATTCCGCCTCATTATCGAATCTCTTACCGCGCGACCAATTCCCATTGCACAGATCCACACATCGCCAAATAACATTCAGATAATATGAGATATTACCAATAACTCATAAGCAAAGAGATTGGATTGTAAGTTAAAGTGCTATCACTATGTGATTGGTTTACAGGCACCTATAACTAGCAACATGAGCACACTTTGTTTGAAACAAAACAGAAACACATTAGCATGATAAATTGGAATCTCATAATGTGTTATATTGTTGTCTTCTGACAATTTTATAATGAAGTTTATCTTTCGGTTTTGGAATGGATTTTGATGGTATATAAAGGCAAAAGACATATTTATATACAGATGAAACATAAAGAATATAGATTATCTTATCAAGATTTGTAATGATTTCATGGATATCTAAGAATCTAAGCAAATTATAAAAAGTAATTTCGGCGAATTGATTATGATTTGATAATTTGAACTTTTCTCTGTTTCAATACTACTTATATGCTTCTACAGACTTGTTGATGAAATATTTGTTGAATTCCTGGATTCGATGATGAAACCAATTGATTGGTTTATTGTTTAATTTACGTTTTGAGTTACTTAGTCTACTATCGAATGATTAGATAAGGACATTAGAGGAATTGACGCTTAAAGCGAGGTGATCATCTGGATATTGGATGTCGAGTCGAGGTTCGGAATGTCAACGGCGGAGGGCTTTAGATGTCGGGCATAGGCCTGAAGAGCATGTTGCGCCATGATATCAAAGGCGTGGAGGTCAACCACCATCAAGCAAACGATTGTTGAGAGGACGATGTGCCAAAGAATCGGATGAAGCCAACATCGTCGTTACAACCAATGTCAATTCGCATTGTAATAATTGTCTAGATCAAGCAGAAATTGGTTTATATGTGTTGGATTAATCCATGATAATAAAAGACAAAGGAACAAAGTGTCAAGGAAGTGGGATGGATCGCTGAGTTCGAGAGTTCTAATCGAAGTCCTAAGATCTTCTGGGAGGCTGCCGAACCCGGAGAAGTAGGGGAGCTTCTGTCAAGGGTTTTTTCACCTCGCCGGTTCGTTTTGGTTCACTTGAGCTTGTTACTTAAAGACTGTAGAGTTTTGCAAAAGAAGCTTGGAACCAAGATCATTGTGAAGTCCGGAGTTTACCGAGAGTTCATGAATGGTCGGTGGTTCGCTACAACCGGCATTGAAGTTTATTTAAAGCTCACCTAAGAAGTCTTGACTTTGTTGAACTTTGTAATAGCTTAAAATGTCTTTTTCATAAAGGTTGGCATGTAATTTGGTTGAGGATTAGGTGTTGATCCCATAACCAAGTTAGGCCCATTTGGGGTTATTTTGGACCTGGTTGGTAACAGTTTTTGGCCCAAACCAATGGGTTTCCAAAACATGGGAGGTAGCACCAGATAAGGTGGTCCAAGGCATAAGCAAGGTGGCATGGGCTTACCCCTTTGGGCAGTGGTGGTCAACAGGCAATCGTCAGCCGACCATTGACAAGCAGTGGCACCGCCTGACATGGGCAGAGATCAGCCTGACACGGTAGCAATGCACTGAAATTAAGAGGAATTCAAATTTGAGCTCAAATTTGAATCCTCTTTGAATTTATAATAACCTTTTTTTTCTCAATGAAATGGGAACCCTTAGAGAGTTAGAAAATTGAGAAAAGGCTTGGGAAGTCTAGTTTTTAGCTTGTGTTCTCACCTCTTTTCTTTTTGAAAAATCTAAAGAGGTGGAACTTATTTAAAAGGATTGTAAGAAGAGGGTGTTTGGTCCTTCCTCCAAAAGGATTTTGCTAGGTGGAAGTTGGGGAGTCTCACCGAGATGGCTTTCGAAGTGGATGTAGGTCGGATGACCGAACCACTATAAACTCCATTTATTTACTTTCTTGCAAACTTATTTTTGTGGCAAAACCATCTTTTCATTTGCTGCCTTATTTACCTAATCCCATCTTTCATCTTCTTACATATGCTTTAAAGTTAAAAATGTAATTTAATGGTTCAAACGAATGTTGCATTTATTCGCACGTAAGTTCCAACTTGTTTTAACCATCAAAAAATGTTTTTTACCCGCGCATAATTCACCCTCCCTTTAGTGTGTCGCCATCCTCAACACTGGTATCATCAGAGCCATCTCTTTTCTTTCGGATTTACACCCATATGAGAAATGGCTCTAAATGATTTTCAAGAGTAAGTTTTTTCGGTTTTGGCCCACCGTTTTAACGTTCTGACTACACATATGGAAAACTTAAATGAGAGTTTTCTTGATTTCTCTTGATTTAAACTTATGGAAATCCAGTTGAAAAGATTGATTTCCAACTTCTTAAAAACCAATGAACGAATGGTCGGATTTTGAGAAAAGATCATTTTTTAAATGCAAAGGCTGTTGAATGCTTTATTTTTGTTTAGACAAAAAAATGCGTTCAACCAGATTAAACGTAGAAACTTTTTTGACATTTACAACTCTTGAAATCATGCATGAAGGAACGAAAGAGAGTCAAAGACTCGAAAGTTAATATTTTGATGCACAATAACTTTGAGATTTTTCCAAATGGCACCAAGTAAGGCTATCAATGACATGTTCTCTGAGTTCTCGACTGCCATCAATACGTCTAAAAGCTCTTGGCAAATGTTTTTTTTTTCGCCCTTTGAACTCGTAAGATTTTAAGATCCCTTCCAAAAAAGGTGGGATCCAAAAAAAACCAATATAAGAGACAAAAAAATTTAAATGATTTTTTATTGGAAGAACTAATTGTTATTAATGACCTATGAAATGAGTTTCTGAAACATTGGAATATTATGAATATATAGAACCACCTTCTAAAGAACAACAAGAAGATTTGGAACATCGAGGTCTGAATGCCACTTGATGACTTATGATGAGGACAATGAGGAGACATTGAACACATAAAAAATGAATGTTAACAAGTTCACTAAACAAAATTAAAAAACATAAAATGAACTTGAAATGGAAAGAAAGAGGCCAAAGAAGAAGAAGAAGACTTGCAAAAAAAAAGAAAAACTCAAGTAAAGAAGAGGGAAATGGGTTTGATGGTTTTTCACATGAGGTAGAAACCCACCCAAGTTATTTTTTTAATTTACTTTGAAAATTATGATCCTTTCAATGAGTTGTTTGAAATAGTTGGTAGAATTTTTTTACGCTATTTTTTTCTAGTAATTTTTTTAAAAATTAAAAATGAATAATGATGCGATGATTTTTTATATTGCTTAGGATTAATCCATGCATGTATCTGATGTTTTTTATTGCTTTTTCATTTCTAAACATGATGCTTGATGATTTTGTAACATATTAGTTTTTTAAAGTAATGTTGATTCGACTTCATGTTGTGGATTAACTTATTTTTGTTTAATTGTTTTCTAAGACAAATTCAAGACTTTTTGAGATGATGGAAATTTCATGTATACTTTCCATATGGTTTTCAACCTAAACATGATACATATCTATGTATGAATTTCGAAAATCTTTTGATGATATGTATGTATCTTGATTATAATTTCTAAAAACTTCCATCTTGGGCTTAATGGGTTTTAACCCTTTGTGATGAAATTTTATTGATACATGTCTTCATGAAATCAATTATATAGACCTAACCCGCCAAAATTTTCAAAATGAAAGAAATGTGGTTTGATGTTGTCTTGTGTTATATTTGGACTTAATGGTTTTCACAGACTGAAAATTATTTTTTTCAGATTTTAAAATGATGTATGATTTTAGCAAAAATTTATATTGATCATCTTACATACAATAAAAAAAGAAAGAATTAAAATGAGATTTTGATAATGCATTATGAAAACATGCTTAATGATTGAATATACTTGATGACTTGAAAAATTGTTAACTTCGCATTTTGATGAAACCAATTGAGTATGATTTGGGTCTAACTCATGTTGAGTTGGCTAATGTGTCTACTATCGAATGATTAGATAATTGACGCTGGAGGAATTGGACGCCTGCCACGGAGGTGATCACGCCGTGGATATTACGTCAAGCAAGAGGTTCTAACACTACTCCAGGAGGCTTCACACGGGCCAGCATCGCCAAGAAGCGGAGTCAAGGCTACAGATATCGAGCAGGCTGGCGGAGGTCACGGGCAAATGCGTCGCTAGAGAGGGGCCGGCGTAAATCAAGGATCGGACGCAGCAATCACCAATGATGTGCCCAGCAACCCGAACAACGTCACCCCGCTAATAACCAGCCCAGATCGGCAGAGTGTTTGCTGTTTTAAAGTGTGAGCAACGACGCAAAGGGACAGGAAGACATGAAGCGAAACCAAGGGTCGAGTCGGGCGCGAAAAGATCGTTGGGAGTTCAGAGTTGACTCGGGGTCCCAAGATTCGCCGCCGAAGTTCAAGTGGAGCTTAAGAAAGATCGAGTCACAAAGAAGTCGGGAACTCGCCAAAATCATCGTGGAGTCCGAGAGGTTGCCGGAGTCCGGCAGGATGGCTCGGTGACCATCGAACCGCTCCACCGGAAGCTCATTCTTACAGAAGACTTGACTTCATGTAACTTTGTAATAGTTCAAGAATGTCTTTACTTAAAGGCACATCAATTTGGGTTAGATTAGGGTTAATCTCAACTGTGGCTGCCTGTGCCCCACTGGGCCTTTTGGGCTCAATAAGGCCCAAGAAAGACGGGGCCAAAGCAGAGGCACCACCAGCAGCTGCAATGTATGCAAAGCACGCCTAGCCTGATAGGTACTGCCCGGGCTACTATTGGGTCATGATTGTATACTGCTTAGGCTGTAAGAGTTAATCAACATATAAATGGGCCTCAAGGAATGACAGAGGTACCTCCTAATGTGTAGTATCACTCTAGACCTGAATTTCAAATTTGATTTCAAATTTGGGAGCCCAATTTGAACTAGTTTGATAGGAATTTCCTTTTCAGCTGGAAAGGGTGCACCCTTTCGGTAGCTAGAATCTTAGTTTCAAGTCTTAAAAGTTCTGTTCTTTTAAGTAGTGTTCACCTCATTCTTCTTTAGAAATCTTGTAAGAGTGTGAACCACTTGTGCTGGGTTGTAAGAGGGGTATTTGACCCATTCCTCCAAAGGATTTGGTAGTGAAGAAGGGAGCCTCATCTGAAGGTTTCATGGATGTAGGTCGATTTTGACCGAACCACTATATACTTGCATCTTTGATTGTAAGTGTTTAAATTTCTGTTTTATCTTTACTTTACTTAATTTCCTTTACCTTTCAGACGATAAGCCAGTTAAACGTATCTTTTCCGGTTCAAACTCAAATGCTATTTCATCAGATGAAGTTTTCGTGTTGTTTTAAATCACCGAAATATATCGCTTTATCCGTTGCACTAATCCACCTCTTAGTGCCGCCATCCCTTTAATATTAGAAATCTCATATTTTGAAATAATATATTCAATGAACTAATCTTGATGATTATATATCAATTTTCGCTTTTAAACTTGATATATATTTTTTCATGCAAAGTTTTGGGTATGCTTATGGGAAATCTACTTGATAAATGAGTCCATAATGCATGAGATCATGATACAAATTCAATGAATCTTGATGATTTTACATTGCTTTTTTGAAATATTGATATATGCTCATGTGTAATCAATTTATGTTACTCTTATTAAAATTTTTGAATGAAAGATTTTGATGCATTTAATCTTGATGGGTTTAAGACTACTTGTATTTTGAATTTATACAATGATGACTTCCGTATAAATATTTGAACATACATTATGAAATCATCATTGAAATAAAAAATATTAAAGTTTATTATCATGCTTAATGACTTTGTGATATCATATCTTGATGACAAACTTATGTTTTGGTCTAAATTTGATACTCATCTTTTGGAAACATGAAACACACTTGTTTTGGCTCAAAATGAAACATTATCATGATAAAATTGAATCTCATAATGTGTTATATTGTTGTCTTGACATTTTTTATAATAAAGTTTATCTTTCGGTTTTTGAATATTTTTGATTTGGGTATATAAAGGCAAAAAAGACATATATGATGAAACATAAAGAAATTATTTACTATCTTATCTAGATTAATGATTTCATGATATCTTAAAAAATCTAGAAATTATAGAAGGATTTAAGATGAATTGATTATGATTTGATAATTTGAACTTTTTTCTCTCATGTTTCATAATAATACTACTTTGTATACTTCATGACTTGTTGATTGAAATATTGATGTAGACTTTTTCATGTATCACTTTGTCATGATTAATACCAAATTGCTAGTATTTTGAATCTTGAAAATGATTGCTTTTTTTATCATTTACCAAAGAGGAGAATTCAAGTTTATATTTTTTGTGAATCTCTATAAACTATGTTAATGGATTTTGATGATTCAAGTTGAGTGAACTTTTATCACAATCCAAGTCTTGATATCTTAATACTTGATACTTGAAATTCTTATACATGAATCAAGTTGCTCTTTGTGCTATATCTTTTTAAATGAATCATGAGCCTTATTATCATATATTTCATAATATAGAAATGACAAGCAATTCTTTGGCTTGTATGTCTTATGTGGCAATTGAAAAAAATTTGATGATTGAAAATTTGGCTGCAGGCGATGAATCAATCATGACTTGATCTATGAGAATGATATGTTTTTATATCATGATTCTTGGTTGTATACCTTTATCATGAATTGATATTTGCCGTGTAAAGCCTTGTATGATTCAAAATTGATGTAAAGAGTTGTGCTTAATGATTGAATCATTAATTTATTCTTTATCATGGCTTGAAAATGAATGAAAAGAAAATATGTTAGCACTTGTAATCATGATTTGATCTTGATATTTGATATGCTTTTGCATACCATGATTCTTGGTTGTATGACATTTATCTTGAATTAAAAAATTGATAAATATGAATTTTGATCTTGCTAAAAAGAAAGTTATAGATCAGGAATCATGAATGATCTTTTTGGTTTTTTGATCCTTGTTAAATTCTATATTGATATCCTTTCATGACATGATTTCTTGGCATTGTTGCCTATATTTGCATCATGTGATGATTAAACAATTGATGTATTTTTTTTATTGAAATTTCATAAATTGATATGAAAAATGACTTGTATAATGATTGAAATTTTTAGCCATTTAGTCCCCTCCTCTTTTGACAAAGACAAAGGGGGAGAAAAAATTGCTACCTGCAATTTCACAAGAAGTTAAGGATGCTATCTCAAAGGATGCAAATATTACTATCTTGACTATCTAAAAGAAGCAAAATACAAAACTTCAAAGATTTGAAATGTTAACTACATGCCTTTATGTTTGCTTATATTTTTTTAATGAAAAGTTAGCATATATGTTTAAAGTGGATTATATATAATTGTAGCTCATTGCAAACAAAAAAAGTTGATCACATGTAAAGGTGAAACTTATTACAAAAAGAGAAGAAACTGAAAGGAAGCTAACTATGCGGTCGTGAAAGTATGTTAGCTTGCTTTATCATTGATTGCTTGCTTATCATCTTTTTTCTCATATCATGATTTTGACTCCCTTGAATTCATTGCTTAATATCTTTGAAAATTCATGTTGCAAATTTGTTTTTTGTTATGATCAAAGCATTGACTATTTGTAATCCGGCTTTTTGATAAAATCAAAGAGGAGAAAGAATTATTTAGCTTATCTTATGCATAAAAGAAAAATTTTACTAGCTAGAATACAAAAGGAAAAAGTTAGAAAACTGCACATCTCAGAAGCAAGTGAAAAAAATTATCATCATTACCCATCCTTAAAAACTGCTATGATTGAATGGTATGATTGGATGTTGCATTGCAAAAGCTATGCTTGAGTTAGATGTAATTAGTTAGCTAGTATGATTTGTAATATTTGCTTAACTCCTTGAAAACTAGTTATGATGTTACTTTTCCTTTTGTTGATACATAGGGGAGAAGTAGATTAATGACCATGTATTGATTGAATATTTTATACCTATTTGCATGATGGTTGTCTTCTCTTAACATTGTGGATGGGTTGCTTGGATTTAGGATAATCCAAGGTTTCTATCAATAGCATATTGATATGGGGAGTTTGGTTAAACTCGGGGATTTATGGTTAACTCCGTTAGTCATCATTAGGTTGTCATCATCAAAGGGGAGATTGTTGACCCTCGGATTTTTGATGATGAAACCAATTGATTGTGGTTTATTGTTTGACTGCATTTTGATTGCGCCCGGTCTACTATGTGATTGGATTAGAGCAATTACGACGAATTGGCGTTGCTTTGCCGAAAGGTGATCACGTCTAGATATTAGATGTCGAACCGGAGGTTGATAAACAATCGCGAGAGGACATCGTATGTCGAGAAACATTGGGCCTAGAAGAGTATGTTGCACCGCGATAGAGTTTGGCGAGGTCAAAGCGCCAATTGGGCAACGATATTGAGAAGGGACTAAGCACCGGATAAGCCAATGACGTCTTTGGGCAATTAAAATGTCAATTCACATTGTAATAATTGCCACAGATGAGCAGAGTTTGGTTTATGTGCGGGATTAACTTCACGATGACAATGAAGATATAGCGAGAAACAAAAGTGCTAGAAGACAAGTGGGATGGACTGTTGGAGTTCGAGAGTTCGGCAGTAAGTCCAAAGATTAGATTAGGGAGTGTGAACCCGCCAGGAGAACGAAAGTGGGTACTTGAAGGGGTTTCAAAGTTTAGGAAAGGTTAGGTCGGAAGTTCTGAGCTTGCCAAGGCAGTCAGTTTACAAAGAAGCTTTTGGAACTTCGCCAAGATCATTGTGAAGTCCGAGAGCCTTGCGGAGTCCGCGGATTGGTCGGGGTTCGTTGAAGACCGTCAAAGTTTATCGAGAAGCGGTAGAAAGAAGTCTTTGACTTGTCGGTTTTGTAATAGCTAGGAAAATGTCTTTAAATTCATAGTTAGGCTAGCATTTTGAATCTCGAAAAATGATTGCTTCTTTTTTTCATTTACTAAAAAGGAAAACAATTCAAGTCTTGATATATCGATAAGTGATACTTGAAAATTATTTTTATGATTCATGATGAATTTAGATCTATCATGTATAAATCAAGTTGTTGCTTTTACTATCAAATGAATCATGAGCCTTGACATCACATCTTTCATGATATAAAAATGACATGATTTCCTTACCTTGTATGCCTTTGTGATGATTTGAACATTGATGTAAAACAAAATTTATATTCTTCCCTTTTCCTTTATTTCCTTCTTTAAAGACAAAAGGAAAATAAAGCATATTAACATCATTAATCATGACTTGATTTTGATTTCTTGGAACTATATATTTGAGATTCTATTTGAAATCATGATCATGATGATTTGAAAACTCCTGTATGTAAATCAAGATTTTCTTTCATGACAAATATATATAAATTTTGTTTATTCATGAATTGATCTTTAATGACATGACTTTCTTGTGTGATGATTGAAAATTAATTTTCTTTTATGATGAATCATTGAATCATGACTTGATCTATGAGAATTTTATTTTTTTATATATATCATGATTCTTGATTGTATACCCTTTATCATGAATTGAAAATTGACAAAAAAAAAGTATTTGTGAATCATGATTTTGATTTCTTGAATTTACTATATGTTTAGAATTTTTTTTAAAATCATGATCTTGATCTTGCTAAAATGAATGGTTATGAATCATGAATGATATCTTTTGATCCTTGTTGATTTTTCATATTGATATCTTTCATTACATGATATGATTGAATGATTGATTGATACAAATTTAAATGATGTGAAAAGTTGTTAAAGGAAGAAAACAATCTAAATTTTGATATTTCAATATTTGATACTTGGAATATTTTTAAAAATGTGTTCTTGATGAGAATGTTTGAAATTGCTCTTTTTTATCTCATGAATCTTCATCTTGATCTTGTTAAAAAAAAATTTTAATGAACCATGAATCATCTTTTGGTATTCATGAATTAATCCTTATTGATATCTTTCATGAATTCTTTGAATCTATTGCCTTGAACTTTTTTTTGAATTGTGATGAATCAAAAAATTTTCTCCTATATGACTTCTTCTCTATATGTCATGCTTTGAATATTGATGAAGATTTTTTTTATTGATGGAAGTTGATAAATGATATGAAAAAAAGAGGATGTAAAAGAAAATCTTTGTATTTGATCCTCTATTCTTTTTGACAAAAACAAAGGGGAGAGAAGATTTATTGCTAGCTTACAACTTCAATGAAAAATTCCTAACTCGATCATTTTAAAATGAAGGAACATCCTATCATGAACATTTTAAATGTTGCTAGCATGCTACAAAAGCAAAGTGCAAACTTGCTATGATGAATTGTAAGAAGCAAGTGATGGATTGCTATGCTTGGACATCCTTGAAAAACTTGCCATGATTGAATGTTGAATGTTGATGAAAATTTTAGCTAGTATGATTGTAAAACTTGCATATCTTTTAAACTAGCTATGATGATTACTTCTCCTTTTTTGTTGATGACATAGGGGGAGAAGTAGATTGATGACTTCATGCATTAATTGAATATTTTATATATTTACATGATGGTTTGATATATTCTCTTAACATGAGTGATGAATGTTGCTTGGATTTGGGATAATCCAAGTGTTCTATCAATGGCATATTGATAGGGGAGTTTGGTTAAACTTCGGGGAGTTAAGAGTTAACTCCGTTAGTCATCATTAGTTGTCATCATAAAAAAAGGGGAGATTGTTGAATCTCAGATTTTGATGATGAAACTAATTGATTGTGGTTTTATTTATTGTTTAACTATGTTTTGAGTTATGTAGGTCTACTATCGATCAGGATTAAACAGTTGACTTTGGAGAAATTGACGTTGTGCCGAAGTGATCACGTCGGGATATTGGATGTCGCGGAGAGGTTGATTCGACAATCGACAAAAACTTTCGGACATCGAGCATGTCAATAAGAAGAGCATGTTGCGCCAAGGATATCGAGGTTGTTAGAGGTCAACCGTGGATTGGGCAATGGAC
Organism: Musa schizocarpa; assembly: GCA_900464855.2. Taxonomy (NCBI): domain Eukaryota; kingdom Viridiplantae; phylum Streptophyta; class Magnoliopsida; order Zingiberales; family Musaceae; genus Musa; species Musa schizocarpa. The sequence continues at coordinate 47,208 of UBIG03000070.1, forward strand.
ACAAAAGAGGACGATGTGTGAAAGGATCGGATCGACGGCAAACCAATGACGATGCCAAAATGTGAATGTCAATTACGTTGTAATAATTATTCAGATCGAAGTAGTTTGTTTGTTTTGTGTGTGCGGGATTAACTACGATGGCGATGAAGGCGTAAAGCAAAACAAAAGTGCGGAAGACAAGTGTGATGGATGGTTGGGAGTTCGAGAGTTCATGGAAGTCCAATGATTCGTTGGGAGTGTTGCCGTGGAACCGAGAATGAGTAGGGAGCTTGCGAAGGGTTTTCAAAGTTATTTGGAAGGTTTGTGAGGAATTCGGAGACTTGCCAAGAAAGATTGGAACTTTTTGCCAATGAAGCTTCGTTGGAACTGCCAAGATCATCATGAAGTCCGAGGAGCTTTTGAGTCCATAGAATGGTTTCAGGGTTCAGTTGGAAGAAGACCAAGGACCGAAAGCTCACGAAGAAGTCTTATCTTATGGACTTTGTAATAGCTTAAAAAATATCTTTAAAATTCATAGTTAGCACATAATTTGGTTTAGGATTATGTGTTAATCTATAAACCAAATTTGGGCCAAATAGGACTTTATTTGGACCGGTTTGGTTGAGTTTTTGTAAAACCGGTGTTTGAAAATGTTAGGTGGTGGTACCGCCCAATGGCACCAGTGGCATGAAAGCTGGGTGGTGGAACCATTCGCACCTACTGGTTCGTTGGACAGGCGGTGGTGGCATCTCACCAACATCGGGAAAAAAATGGTTCAAATTTTGGCTCCAAGTTTGGCTCCAAATTTGAATCACTTTTGAGCCTATAAATACCCCACTCATTCAGAGTTTGAGGGGGGGTCTAGAACTGAAAAAAAAAAAAAGGGAAAACTCTCTTGAAAGTGTGTCAAATCTTCTCTCTAAGTTTTAAGAGTGTTCTAGTCCAAGAGAGGGGTAAGAGTGCTTTGTAAGGGTTATCTCTAAGCCCATCAAAAGGAGAGATGCTGTAAGGGAGTTCATCCTCACCATTGGAAGGAGGATAGCTAGTGGAAAAGCCGGTGGCCTCAAGTGAAGAGGATCGAGGGTGGGCGAGGTGGGATGACGGAACCACTATAAAAATTTGGTTTGCATTTACGTTCTTGCTATTTACTTCTTTGCAAACCCTTTCCACTTAATTTGATGCTCTACTTCTCATCTCTGCAAACATCTTTAAGTTAGAGCTTTTCTTATATGATTCCATCGATATGACTTTCATAATATCTGAAATGAAGTTTTTACCGTATGAAATTTTTAAAACTTGTTCAAAAATTTATCATTCCTTACCATTTATTATTCCATCCCCCCCCCCCCCCCCCCCTCTTAGTGCCTTTCCTGATCTCTAACACAAGGGCCTGTAAATAGGGAGGGAACTAAAGCTCAATAGGTGGGGGATTTTTTTTGCAGCCACTTTCTATTCTCCTCTCCCAAGAGGAGCATTATTATAGTCCACCATGTGGATATCACTAGAGAGAAAGAACGCTGACCTTCTTCATCCTCTCCTATATACCAGAGGGAGGGGAATATACAATCTCTCTAGGTACTTTCTTTTTTACATGCAATTTTTTTGTGGATTTGTTTTGATGCGCGATCTTCGCATAACGTGGAACCTTTTGGAAATCCAAGGTTTTTATTTTTTTTTGTTCTTCCACCACGACAAGATGTCGCCCCCAATGGATTTCTAACAGTATTTCATCGAGTCGTTGTTCATGCTAAGATCGGGATCTTAAACTATGCGTGTTGTGTTTTAGAATAATTTATCATCAAAATCATTAGCGCAGTGCGTGGTGAGGAAGGGCGAGGAACTGCGCCAACAGAAACGACCAAAGTCGCTGGATGCTTTGGCATGGTCTGCGGCGACAATGGTAGCGTAGCAGGTGGCGGGCGATGGGTCGCCGACAAGTAATTCCTATAGAAGCCGCGGATGCACCTACACCTGCAAATGCGTCAGCGGTCACAGGGCGACCGCCACCGTGCATTTGCCAGCGGTACGTTTGCATAACCACCCAGGTGGCCCAGGGGGTAAGGCAAATCGAGATATGAAGCCCACGCGCGATTCATCGAGGTAGTGGCCACAAGGGGTGCCCAAGGGTAGCTACCACGCATACCAGAGGGCACGGAGGCCCCTTCCACGGCACGATGGTCGCGCCCGGCAGGTGGCGGCCACCGTTAACTCCATAGTGACTATGAGAGGAGGGATTGTGGGTTTTATGGAAAAGATAGTTTTGCCTCTCAAAATTTCAAAAAATTTCCAATTTATGTCTCTTTTAACAAAATTACCAAAATAACCCCTCATAATTTTAAAAATTTAATTTTATCTTTTGGCCAAATGACCAAAATGCCCTTTAACATTCATAAAAATTTCCCTTTATGTCCTTGATTTAAAAAATATTATTTTAATTAAATAGTTTAATTAACTATTTTTTTTATCTAGTAGTCCTATAAAAAAATAATATATACATATGATGTATAATATGGATAAATGATCACATGTGGTTACATGTGATTATTATTATGGGGCTCATGAAGCTCTATTTTTCTTTATTTATCGGGGGCCTACGCTTGTAATTATGTTGTAATTATACGAGGAGGCAACAATATGGACCCACAAAGGTCGAGATGGATGATCCAATGCAAGATTGATCTTTGAGGGGGATCAACCTTGGAACGCCATAGGGGTTCCACCTCCAAGTAGCCTAGTGGCTGCAATTGTAGATTGATATTTCTTATTTCCAAAGAGGTGGAGGCTACAAGCTTATATAGAGCTCCAAACCCCAGCCCTAGGGGCGCTTCCTAAGTGAACTACCCAATTTGCCCTCAACTTTAGCCACCGCCCAAGTAACAAGGGGGGGTGATGGCTAAGAGGCCCAAAGCCTAAATATAAACCCTAGCCTCTCTTCTTTATAGGATAGAGGTAGCTAGGTGGGATTTATTACACTCATAGGTTTTTTATTAGTCGCTGCTTTGGTTGAAGTAGGACCCAACCCCGCTAGGGTCCTATCAAGCCCGCCTCTTCAAATCAACCTTGTCTCAAGGTCGAGGTTCCATGAACAGGGAACCGTGAACTTCAACCTCATATGATTCCCATGTGGCATCTTCGAGTGGTAAATTATTCCAATGCACTAGTACTTCAAGAGAGGGACGCCGACGATGCATGATGATTCTACTGATCGAGGATGGCTTGTGGTTGGGCTTTGGATATTTCCATCATTAGTGGTATTGGGTAGTTGAATCCGGGGGTGACTCGTGTTCTCCCAACTTGGGCTTCAAGCATGACACATGGAAGACAAGGTGAATTTTGGCATCCTCAGGTAATTTAAGTCTCCAGACGCCACAGCGCCCAATATGCTCTATGATCCGATAGGGCCCATAAAAAACATGGGAGATAGCTTCATGGAGGCTCTTGTGTTGATGGATAGTTGTTTGTATGGTCAGAGGTGAAGATAAACCCAATCTCCTACTAAAAAAATTCTTTTTCACTTTTCTTCTGTGTCGCCTTTGTCGCTTCATTCTAGCTTTCGAAAGAGAGATTATCCTTTAGCAAACATAGAGTTTGTCCCCATCAATTAAATCTTGGTCGACCCGATCTACCTTAGTCAAGCCAATTACATACTTTGGAATCATAAGAGTCAACCACCATATAATGCTTCATATGGGGTACATTTTTGTAGATGAATGATATGTAGTATTATACCACCATTCGCCTGGGGAGCCATTTTATCCACTCCTTTGGTCGATCATGGAAAAAACATCAAGGTATGTCTCTAAACACCTATTCACCACTTTTTTTGGCCGTTAGTTTTATGGATGATATGTTGTTTCATCTTGAGTTTGGTGCCTCAGCAATCAAATAACTGTCCAAAAAAATTTACTAGTGAAGACCCCCTATCATGATCACTTACAATGGACCTTGGCATCCCATGTAGTTTAACAATATTTTCTATGAAAACTGAAAGCAATACTAACAAAGAAGGTAGGGATTTTCACAACACAAAAAATGAGCATATTTCGTAAGTCGATCAACCACCACAAGGATTGTATTTTTTACCTTTGAAGGTGGTAGCCCTTCGATGAAGTCCATGGAGATGTCACCACACCAAGTCCGGTATGGGTAGTGGTTGTAGTTTCCCTAGACTCACCCACTATTTTCATTTTTTTTGTCGTTGACATACATCACATTATGCTATTTATTGAAAAATAATTTTTTCATCCCTTTCCAATAAAAGTTTTGCTTCACTCTTTTGTAGGTTCTTAGAAAACTGGAGTGCCCTGCTAAAGGTGTGGAGTGCATTTCATGCAGAATGACTTTGATGCAAGGGGAGTTTGGTATAAGCACAATATGACCTTTATAGCGTAGATCCCCCTCAATCCCAAGTATAGTGAGCTATTGTGCTTGGATTCCTCTAATTTTTTTTGATGATGTTGTTGGTTTCTGATCCTTCTTCCATTCCTCCCTAATGCCTCAAGGAAGCCTAGTGGTAGGAAGAGAGATGGCCAAAAATTCAGCTTGTTGAGGAGCCATGAGAGTGCATCTACAACAACATTTTTTTTCCCTTTTGTAAATAATTTCATAATCAAATCCTAGAAGTTTGGTTACCCATTTTTGCTGCTTTGGGATGATATCTTCTACCCAAAAAAAAAGTACTTAAGGCTTCTATGGTTGGTTTTAATCAAATCATCTACCAATCAAGTAGGGTCTCCACTTTGTTATCAATGTACAATGATGCAGCATCTCCTTATCATAGATAGATATTTTTTTTGATGGGAGGGAGACAACGCCTTTACTAGTGTATGTGAGTGGTCGACCATCTTGCATGAGAATGGCTCCAATTCCAACTCCAGATGCATCGGCCTCAATGATGAAGGGTCGGTCTAAAAATTGGTAGTGTTAGCAAATGTTGTCGCCATGGTCGCCTTTAAGTCTGTGTCAAGGCAAATGGAGGCTTTGTTGACCATTGGAAGGCATCTTTTTTTTAGTAGAGAAGTGAGGGGGGCACTAATCTTCCCATAGTCCTTCATAAATTTTTTGAGTAGTAGCCTGTTAGTCCAAGGAACCCACAAGCAATTTCACATTTGTAGGTTTCGCCAAAACCTTGCATTGCTTTTTGATTTTTGTTGGGTCTATGGCCACCACTCCTTCTTTTGATATTATATGCCCAAGGTACTCTTACTTTTTGTTGGAGAAAGCTGCACTTTGATAGCTTAACAAAAAAGAGTATTCTCAAGGGATAAAAACAAATTGCAAGTGTCGAAAAGTGAGTCTCAAGAGAAGGGTCTGTAAATGAGAATATCAGAAAAAAAAAAATAAAGCACAAATTTATAAAGAAAGCTCTTCAAAAAAAATATCATTCATGAGACTTTGGAAGGTTGAAGGAGCATTAGTGAGTCCAAAGGGCATTACCAAGAATTCATAATGGTTGTTATGAGGGGAAAGTAGTTTTTTGGGATGTCGCCTTCACATACCCGAATTTGGTGGTAACCGGATCGGAGGTCCAACTGTGAAGACTCGAGCTCCTTTTAATTCATCAAGAAGTTCATCCACCACCGGTATTGGGTACTTATCCTTGATGGTGATGTCATTTAGTTTTCGGTAGTCGCATGCACATCCGCCAAGTTCCATCTTTTCTTTAAGACAAGTAGCACGGTGAGGAGTAGGGGCTGCAGCTTGGGTCGAATCACCCCTGTTTTGAGCATTTCCTTCATGATCTTTCAATTTCATCTTTTGGAGGTGAGGATAGTGGTAAGGTCGAGTGTTTGCTGGTGGTTTGCCCGAAGGATTGGAATTCGGGTGGTCATGTTCAGTAGGAGGAAGACCGTTTAGTTCAAAAAACATCATCAAATTCAACAAGCAATTGGGTGAGATTTTGATTTTTAATTTCTATTTTCTTCCTCTGGTTGTTGCTAGAGATGCATAAGAAAGCCACCATTTATCTTTGTGTAAAAAACTTTTCCATTCGTTGGGTTGAAATGGTGGTTACAAGAGCCTTCTGCTTCCCCTGATAGGGTGACCTATTTTGCCTTTGTAATAGAATTTCATAATCAATTTGAAAAAAGTTCCAAGAGATGTCACCTAGTGTTGTCAACCATTCTATGCCCAACATAGCCCTCATAATCATCAATTGGTAGGAGGAAGAAGTCGGCAACAATTTTTGGTCCTCAAGTAATAGTTTCACCCATGGGCATCTTTGGTCGCATTTTAGATTCGAACCATCATGACCTTTACATCAAACTTGCTGCAACCTTCGATATGGAGCGCCATCCGAAAGCAGCAACCTTACTATTTAGAAAGTTATTAGTGCTGCCTCAGATCGATGAGAATGGTGATCGATTGTTGTTTGAGAAGGCCTCCAACTTTTTCATCATTTATGGATTTGAGTAGTTGACCACATGATGTACCATAAAGTCGGTCGACAGGCTCTTTCTTCCACATCTTCATCCTCATGTTCAAGACTCTTCTTCTGGCTGTTCACCTGATCTCTTCTTCCATTGGTTCAATCACAAGAAGTCTCCTTTTTTTTTTTTACAGGATGTCAAGGCTCCATGGCTCGTCACAATGCCAACATAACCCCCTTGGCGAGATCGGGCCTCAAAGCTCTTTTCTTGTCAATTTTTTTTGGTGCAGGAGCTTTGTTGATAGTAGGGGGGGGCTGAGGGCTTTGATATTGCTGGTTGGGGAGTGACCCTAGTCCTCCCGGCTTTATGGTTCAATCGCTCCTCCTCAAGTCGCGAAAAGAGATGGTCGCCATAAGCGTGTATGGTTGTCGCGCTTTTAACTTTCCCCTGATCTCCCCGCTTCAAGCCCTCAATAAATGTCCCCAATAACTATTTTTTAGACCAATCATGAGTTTGATTAGATAACCTTTTCAAACCTGGTTTGATACTCCCCGATGGTGGAGGTTTTGTTGATCTTTGCTAGTTGTCCGTCGATGTTCTCGTAATCTGCTGGTCCAAATGGATCGCCAGTCCTTCTTTGAATTGTCACCATGAGAGGACTCCATGAGTGTGTTCAAACCAATCAAACCATTGTATGGCATCCCCTTCAAGATGTATAGCTGCAATTTCTACCATAGATGCATCCATGGGTTTTGTGGTACCAAAAAATATCGCTTCCCAATGAGATCCAACCAATCGGCCTCCTTCTTCCCATCTAGGGAAGTCCACCCTCATGTGTGGATAGTGGGGATGGTCATAGAGCCTCCCCTCTCTGGAGGTCATCTCTTCGACAGAGCTTCTCCTTGATGTGATTTTTTTGGGCTGGGTGGTCACCCAAACTAAGTTTGACAAAGAGAGTCCTAATCTTTCCTCCATTCATGTCTCAAGGCTTTCAAATTTAGCATCAATTGCCTCCTCGGATGCCATAGCATATGTCTCCAAATCTATAATATTAAGATCTCTTTTTTTGCTGTCGGTTAAAGGCATGTATTGGTTGAGAGAAGTGGTGGTTGAAAGGGTTGGTGGATTGGTGGATGTAGGTCATGTTTAGGCTTGTTTTGTGGCTATTTTGGGTGCAGTTTTGGGGCATGGTTTGATGGAGTTTTTGGGCTGTGATGGTAGTGGATGAAGGTTAGGGAAGAGGGTTTTAGATCTGTGGTAGATTACAGCAAAGATTTGACAAAAAATCAATGGAAATTGTTGCCTATATGTGTGTCTCAGAAGTAAGAGCAGAATTGTCATCAAAGAAATAATGGTTTTCAATGAAATTTCCAGCAAAAAACTAGTAGGATTTGAGGAGGGGGTTTGATGGTAGAATCTTAGTTTAGATAGCAACAAGGATAACAAATTGATCAAGAAATTTCTGCAGAAAAAATAGTAAAGAAAAGGTAAGTTATGATAAGAAGTAATTTCAAAAAAAATTTCATAGTTTATGAATAAGAGATTGCAGCAACACATGAATTTTTTTTTTTGATGAATTCTATGATAGATCAATCATGGATGGAGCCAAGATGATCTATGAGGTGCACAAAAAATTTTGTTCAAAAAAAGGATAACAATTAGATTGGTTAAAGGCAGCAAAGAACACTGGTTGAAATTTTTCAAAAACAATCCTTCGTTCAAAGATGGTAACTTTTTGACGCAAGGAATTGGCAAGCAAGGGATAGATAGAAAACTTTTTTTGATATTTTAGATGAAAAAATTACAGAAAGAAAAGGTATTGGTGGTAGAAAATACCAGATCTTTGGATGCAATTGGAGGTGGCTTAATCAGAGATTGAATTGATCTATGTCAAGAGATGATGGTGGAGATGATGACGTCAAGAGCAATTATGGGAATTGTTTTGGTTGATGGTGGGTGGTAGGGATGCAAAAAAGCAGCAAGATCGCTGCTCGATACCAGATGATAGAACCCCAGAGGAATTCTATGGAGATTGATCTTTGAGGGGATCAACCCTTGGAACGCTATAGGGGTTCCCACCTCCAAGTAGCCGGTGGCTGCAATTATAGATTGATCTTTTTTATTCCAAAGAGGTGGAGGCTACAAGCTTATATAGAGCTCCAAACCCAGCCCTAGGGGCTGCTTCCCAAGTGAACTACCCACTTGCCCTCAACTTTAATGGGCCGCCCAAGAACAAGGGGGGTGAAGGCTAAGAGGCCCAAAGCCCAAATATAAACCCTAGCCCTCTTTCTTTTATGGGATAGATGGGGAGGCTAGGACCCAACCCTACTAGGGTGGGGATTTATTACACTCATAGGGTTTTTATTAGATGCTACATGGTTGAGTAGGACCCAACCCCTATTATTTAGGGTCCTATTCTTTTCTTAGTTCATAATGAATTTTAATATTAACAAACTTGAGGTGACCTCCCAAAGCTCCTCAATATGTTGAGAGAGAGAGCACCATCAAGAAAGAGAAGCCAGTTCTCTATGATGGTGAGACCAAAAGAAAAGGAAGGCTAAGAAGTCCCTTAAGAAGGGCAAGGCAAGGGTAAAAAATGGATAAAACAAAAAATTGCTAAGAAAGACCTAACAAAAGGAAAGCCGCTGCTTCCAACCGTGGTAAAGATGGGCACTAGAAGAGGAACTACAAAGAGCACCTTATAGAGAGGGAAAAAGAAGTCTTGGAGAAGCTTCAGGCACATTCATGATCGTCTCCATTTTGTCGAGAATCTTATAATAACACATGGGTATTGGATACAGGGAGTACTTATCATATCGTGAATTCATTCACAAGTTCAGCAGGACCCAGAGATTGAACGAGGCGCAGATAGACCTTAAGATGGGTAATGGAGCAAAGGTTCTTTGAGTGGCGCTAGAAGGTCACCTTACATCTCCCCGGTGGAGCTATTATTGCATTAGATGCATGCTATTATGTTCCTTCATGTTTGACAATTAGTGGATGTAGATTAGTTTTTTGAGAACAATGTTTGTTGAATAATATTAGATGATGAGATCGCCAACAGAGGAAACAATACATAATGGTTTATTTATGTTAATCTGACTCATTTTTCCTGCCCTTGCCTTTAAGAAGGGCAGGGGGCAAGGGCAAAATGGATAAAACAAAAAATTAGCCAAGAAAGACCTAACAAAGGACAAAGGCCAGTTAAGCCAACTATGGTAAAGATGGGCACTAGAAGAGGAGGCGCAAAGCAGTTATTCTCGAGAGTAAAAAACAGAGTTTGGAGAAGCTTCATAACATTCATGATCTCCATTTGTCAATCTTATAATAAACACATGGGTATTGGATACGGGGTACTTTATCATATTCAGAATTCATTTGCAAGTTCTAGCAGGACCTAGGAGATTGAACAGAGGTGAGATAGACCTAAGATGGGTAATGGGCAAAGGTTGTGCCGTGGGTCATTGGCAAGGTCACCTTACATATACCACTGGTGGAGCTATTATTGCATTAGAAATATTATGTTCCTTCATGTTTTGGATTAGTGGATGTAAATTAGTTTTTTTGAGAACAATGTTTGTTCAATAATATTAGATGATGAGATCATCATGAGAAGAACAATACATAATGGTTTATTTATGCTAAATAGCTCCATATATCATGAGTGTAAGTGAGTTTAAGAGAAATGAGAAGAGGTGAACAATGCATATCTATGGCATTATAGGCTGTCACATCCATGAGGGAAGGATTCAAAAGTTGTCAAGAATAGATATCTAGATCCATTTGACTATGAGTCATATGTAATTTTATGAACCTTTGCCTTTGGAAAGATGACCAACTCTCCATTTAGTGGAATTGAAGAGAGAGCCACCGAAGCTATTGGTACTCAAACATAGTGATGTATGTGGTCTCATGTCGACTCATGTCATAGGTGGTTATTCCTACTTCATTATTTTCAATGATTTTTTAAGATATGGATATGTATATTTGATGAAGTACAAGTATGAGTTTTTAAGAAATTCATGGATTATAAGAATGAAGTGGAGAACTAGACAAGAAAGAGTATTAAAACCCTTCGATGATCGAGGAGGTGAGTACTTGAGTACAGAGTTCACCCAATTCCTCAAAGACCATGGGGATTTTTATCCCAATGAACACCTCTTTATACCACAACTTAATGGTGTATCAAAAGAGGAATCGCACACGTTAGATATGGTGCATTCCATGATGAGTTTTGCCAAGCTACCCATCTCATTCTCGGGATATGTTCTAAAGACCGCGACTTCCCTAACAAAAATCAACTAAGTCAGTGATGTCTACCCATATATGATATGGAATGGGAAGAAGCCCCATCTTAAGGTTGGTTATTAAGATTTGGGGCTGCCCCTACCCATGATCAAGAGACACAACCCCGGCTAAGTTAGAATCCGTGATGGAATGGTAAGTTTATGGGATACCCCAAGGAAACTTGTGGATATTATTTCTATCACCTTAAGAACCAAAAGGTCTTTTATAGCAAGAGAGTAGTGTTCCTTGAGAAGAAACATATTCTTGGTGGAGACAAAGTGGAAGTTGATAGAGTTGAGCAAGGTTGGAGGACCCAGCTCTCAATCAATTCCATGCGTGAGTTGCCCGGGTACCTAGTGCACAAGTTCCAACTTTACGTAGGTCCAGGAAAAGTATCTCATCCTTCTCGAGAGATATGTGGGACATATCAAAAGAGATGATATTGAGGATCCAAACCCTACGAGGAGGCTATTATGAGCATAGACTCAGGAAGAAATGGCAAGAAGTCATGAATTTGAAATATATTCTATATACTCAATAGGTTTGGAACACGGGTTGTTGCTCTGATGGTATTGTACCCATTAGCTGTAAGTGGATCTTCAAAAAAGAAAATTGGGAGATGAAAAGGTAGACCTATAAAGTAAGGCTAGTGGCTAATATGGGATATCATCAAAAGGCAATGTATTGACCATGATGAAATTTTTCTCATGCATAGCCATGCTAAAATCAATTCAAATTCTATTAGCTATTGAAAGCACACTATGATTATGAGATCCGGAAGATGGACATTAAAACCGTATTCTCAATGAGATAACTCTCGAGGAAGAGGTGTATATGATACGTACTTGAGAAATTTATGTCCAAGGATAACCTAGATAAGGTGTGCAAAGCTGCTTAGGTCCATCTATGGATCAAGCAAGCTTCAAGTTGGAACATAAGATTTTGAGCAAGGTGATCAGATCTTATAACTTCGTTAAGAACAAAGATGAGCCTTTATGTGTGTACGAGCAAGTGGGAGCACTATTACCTTTTTTTGATATTATATGTGGATGACATCCTCGATTAGGGAATTATGTAGGGAATGTTTCCACAAAGAGACTGTCACACCAGGCATTTCTTCATGAAGAACTTGGGAGAAGCATCCAGATATTGGGGATACAGATCTATAGAGATAGATCCAAGAGGATGCTTGGCTTGTCCTAGTCCAGGTACATAGATACTATTGTCAAAAAAAGATTTATAAAAAAATTTCAAGAGATGTCTCATACCAATGAGACATGGAATATCACTTTCAGAGTATGTCCCCAAAGACCCTCAAGAAATGGCAAACATAGATATGATACCATATGCCTCAATGATAAAGATCTATAATGATACAATGCATATGTATCAACAAGCTCGATATAGTGCATGCTCGAGTGTCAACAGGTGTATTAGGGCGTGATCTAGACTTGAAGCACGGAAATAGTAAATATATCCATAAGTACTTGAGAAGAACCAAGGATCTTTTACCTGGGTATACGGGAGGAAGTAGCTCCGGGTTGAGGGCTACAGAGACTCGAAGCTTCTAGTCCGATCTCAGTGAAAAGCAAATCTAATTCAAGGGTATGTGTTCACCCCGAATGAAGGAGTAGTTCGAAAGAGTTCCAACAAGACAATACTTCGACCATAAGAGGAAGAATACATTTACCAAGCAAAGGGCAAGAAAGGGAGTCTCGATGAAGAAGTTCATCATAGATTTGGGAGTCATGTCGAAAGTGCTGAGGAGCTAATTCCCTTGCTGATGGATAACACCACGGGTGATTCCTCAAATAAGGCAAACCTCGGTCTCATAGAAGTATTCTCATGGAGGTTCTAAATTTATTGTAGAGATCAGGTGGGTGATATAAGTAGTGGAAAGAGTTCCATCCCAAGATAACATTGCAGATCCACTAACAAAGCCATTGACCAAATTGTCTTTTGAGCATCATAGTAATCGAGGGGAATCCAGATATGTTGGTGATTGGCTTTAGGTCAAGTGGGGAGATTACTAGTCATATGTGCCTCGCAAGTTAATCACGCATGGTGATGGCAACTTGTGACTTGATATGCAACTTTTCTTTTTTGCTTATTATTAGGCATTTTATCACTTTATCTTGCCGTGTTGTATATATTGTGATGTCCTTGAACCTGTGCACGTGAATTGGATGGATGAGATCATAATAATGAGATTGATTCACCCAAACACATACACTAAATAATCCTGGTCATAGGTTACCTCGAGAGGGGGATATTGAGACATAACCGGATAGATTGATTGTACTATACCCATCCATATGATGGAGGTGGCTAGTCTCATAGCTACTCATGTGGGGACACTAAGGGTATAGTGTTGGTGCTCATTGGGAGAATGAGTTCACTGATTGATCTTCTTACTAAATGTTGATGGTTAACATACCTCACATCGAACAACCATTCAGACAGTCCCAATAGTGTATCTTGTCCTTAGACTTGAGACACCAAGAATATCTCCCCATGAGGTACTCTACTTTGGATTTGGACTTTTTAGGTTTAGAAAGTTTTAGATCTAGTACAACCGTTATTGGGAGTGGTAGCCAACTTAGGGCTATTGAGTATTAACAAAGTAATCATCCTCTTCGGTATCATGAGAGAATATCCCATGTGTTCTTGCTCTAACAAATCCTTGGCCAAGGTTATTAGGGATTGAAAGAGAAAGCTCTTTGGAAAATCAATAAGAAAGTAAGAATCGAGGTTTAATAGACTTTGACAGCAACATGCCACAGTATAGGTCTTGGGATATTAGATGGATAAGGGGACTATGATCATATACGTGGCCAGGAAAAGAGCAGGTCCAAAGGATTGGATTCCTTTGTATCGCCACGGGACCGTGATGGATGGCTTCAAATGCGTACAAATGGTCGGTGGTGTATTTAGAGATAATAATTCATTGAGTCAAGGAGTTTCAATATCATCACCACCACTCGATGTGTTTTCAAAGGTCACAAGGCCATAAAATTTATGACAGAGTAGGGGTTTAGATGTAGATATCCTAGAGCCCCCCCATTCTTATTGGATATCCATTAAGCTCCTAAATTATTATTTCCTCAGATGAGATTCAATAATTTAATAAGAAATTATTGGGGTACTGACCCACTAATCCAGGTTTGGGTAATTCGATGGAATCCAATACCCAACAAGGCAAGATCCATTAGGGTTTGTGGGGCCTCTATAAATAAGGAGGGAACCAAAGCTCCATAGGTCGGGGTTCTTTTTTTGGTGGCCACCTTCTATTATCTCTCAAGAGAGAGCATGGTGTAATCCCCTATCGGTGGGATACCGCCAGAGAGGACACTGACCTTCTTCATCTCTCTTGGCGATCTCATGAGGGATTTAGAATATACCATCTCTAAGGTACTTTCGTTTGTTATACATGTAATTTTCACAGATTTATTTTTTTGACTTATACGATACTTCGCGACGATGGAACCTTTAGTGGAAATCCAAGGTTTTGTTTTTCTATTCTTCAGCTGCATGGCGTGAGAACTCCTCTATGGATTTCCTAACAAATTAGATTATCCTAATCCTAACCTTGATTACATGCTACAACTATGAAAATGAAAATATATTCTAAGCAAATTCTAATCCAATAATGTCCAGTCTTCTTCGGCGAACTTCCGATGGACTTCGACACACCCTGGATATCTTCGGTGGACTCCAATAGCCTCGGACTTTATGGCGAGTTCGATGAATCTTTTGGTTATTAGGATCGAAAGGCACTAAGAGGGGTGAATTAGTGTAGTGGATAAAACGATGGATTTTTTTCAGCGATTTGAAACAAGCTTTAAACTGTGCGAAAGCGAAAGCGTTCATTTGAAATCGATGCACGTTTAACATTAAAGCATGCATACAAAGATAAAAGAAGTGGAGCAACAAAGTAAAGCCTTCGTGATCGCGTGCGTAGCACGGTTCAGCCAGTAAAGAGTGATGCTCACCGCGAGTGACGGGGGTAGTACTACCGCCCTACCAAGCAGGTATACCACCCTACGATGTGAGAAGCTCTAAAGGTTATTTACAATGCCATGTAATTAGCATCGTTAGTGTTGTTTGGGCCAAAATCTTTTGGCTCAACAAAGGTCCAATAGCCTTCTTCAGGTAAAGGATTAACACCTAATCCTAACCTAAATTAATGTGCTAACTACGAAATTAAAGACATTCCTAAGCTATTACAAAGTCATAGTCAAGTCTTCTTCCGGCTGAAGCCTCGAACTTCGTGATGCCTCCGACGATCCCTGAAACCATCCTCGACAGCTCTAAAGACTCCTATGATGATTTTTGGCGGTTCCCGAAACTTCTTTGTAGCTCCATCTTTCTTGGCAAGCTCCTGAACTTTTGACTAACCTCCCTAATTTCAAAAAACCTTCGGCAAGCTCCCTACCGTTCGGCGGGATCATCACCAACGAATCTTCTCAACTTCCATCGAACACCGAACTCCCCAATAATCCATCGGCAACCCTTTGTTTCTGCGTCTTCATGTTTTAGTTACTCTCCTTTAAACAACAAAACTACGTCTGAAGCAGTTATTACAACATGAATTGACATTAGGTTGCGACCATCATTGGTGGTGCCCGTCCGATCCTTGACATCACCCTCTCCATTCGGCCGGTTGACCTCGCCAACCATTATCTGTCAAACGCCGCTCATCTTGGTTTGTTTGCCCATGAAGCCTCTACGATAATTCCATATCCTCATTTCGATATCCCAATATCTATGTGATCAACGTCAATTAGTAGACTTGTCTAATCTGATCAAACGTAACTCAAAGGTTAAGCAACAAATCACTCAATTAGTTTCATCATCCAAAATCGGGAGATTCACAATCTCCCCTTTTGATGATGACAATTGATGATGACGGAGTTAATTAAAACCTCCTAGAAGTTTAACACAAACTCCCCCTATCAATATGTAATTGATAGAACCTCTTTGATTATCCCGTCCAAGCAACATTCATCAAATATTATGAGAATAAATCAAACCATCATGCAAATATATAAAAATATTCAATCAATACATGAATCATTAATCTACTTCTCCCCTATGTCATCAAGTAAAGGAGAAGCATCATAGCTAGTTTAAAAAGATATACAAATCTTTATAACATACCAGCTATTTATCACATCATACAATACAACATCAAATAATACCATTCAATCATAGTAAAGTTTCAAACATGGGGCAATGATGGTAATTTCTGCTTCTTTTGAGATGTGTACAGGTACATTGTTTCTCATGATAACAATATTTGCATCCTTTGATATAACAATTTTAGCTTCTCATGAAGTTGCAAAATAGGAATCAAGATGGCAAATTTTGTTGTTCGAACTAAAAAACTTTCTCCCCTTTGTTAGCATTAAAAAAGAAAGGAGGATTAAATATTTCAAATAATCTTCATGAAGAGATTCAACAATAATTTTGCAACAAAAAAAAAAATGTAAGCAATTTGAAGAATTAAAAATTGACAAGATTTTTTGCTCTCTTGAGATAGCAACTTTTTTGCTTCTTTTTTGCATGTTTCTAACTAGCAAAATTTTTGCTGCAATACATAAGCTAGCAATAAATCTTCTCCCCTTTGTTTTTTGTCAAAAAAAAATGGAGTACAAAATAGTCATGACAAAATAACAAATTTCCATCATGAATTTTAAACATATCAAGTCATGAATTCATGGAGTCATAAACAAATCATGGTATGAGAAAAATTTATGACAAGCAAGCAATAATTAAGCTAGTATACTTTGCAACACGCAAACTAGCTCACTTTCAATTTTCTCTTTACACCTAAGTTTCCCTTTTGCAGGTCATCAACTTCTTGTTTTGCAATGAGCTAGTAATTTTGTAAAATTTATAACATTTTAAACATGCAAACCCATGAGTTAAAAAATAATGCAACTTTACAATTTCTTTTCTCATTTTGAGAAGTGCAAGTTTTGCCTTTTGCAAGTTCTAGCTAGCTATGTTTGTCAGTTTTCACTTGTGATACATAAGTTAGCAAGCTAACTCCCCCCCTTTGTCACTATCTAAAAGAAGGGATGAATAATATTTCATGCAATAATTTTGCATCAATCAATATTTCAATTTTTTTTTCATGATGCAAGACGGGTAGTTGAAACATGAGAAATTTGGCGTCATGAAGATATCAATATGTAAATTCAACAAGAATCAAAACCAATAGATATCATCCATGATTCATAACTTTTCATTTTAGCAAGATCTAGATTCATATTTATCAATTTTTTTAATTCAAGATAAAATGTCATACAACCAAGAATCATGATATATAAAAGCATATCAATAGTTAAGGATCAAATCATGATTACAAGTGCCAAGATATTTTCTTTTCATTCATTTTTTTAAGCCATGATAAAAAAGAATAAATCAATGATTCAAATAAAGCATAATTTTTTTTATCAAATTTTCAATCATTACATAAGGCATTTGAGGAAGTATTGAAAAAAAAATCAATTTTAGCATATAATGTTTCAATCTTCAATCTTAGTCATGAATCCAAAGTCATAAATCAAAAGGTTCATGAATCATTTTGACAAATCTCCCTTTTAGAAATAAAAGTGGAAGTCTTGGAGATCAAAACAAGATCTTGATTCATACATAAATTTTTATCAAGATCATATTTCATAAGAATCAATTTAATAATCTAATTCATAAAATTCAAGTATTAAATCATGAAATCAAAAGACATTCATTTCTGAAAGAATTTCTTTTGATAAGATGGAAGGAGGCTTGTAAAAAAGATCTTGATTGTAAAGAGTTTTAAGTCATAGTTGTCAAGATCATGATTTCAATAAAATTTCTTTATAGCAAAATGAAATCTTTTGAACTTGATTCAAAGCATTAAATAATATGTAACAAGTCATAATTTAGAAGATTCAAGAATCATTAAAGAAAAATCATTCAAGCTCAATTTATCAACTCAAGACTCATAATTAAATTATTTTTGAGATTAATAACATGAATAAAGTCACACCCGTTATCATCAAAATCTCATTCGTAATTCCTAATGATTTATAAAATATCATAAATGAATTTATCACTTGCCTTTCATCAAAAAATTGAAAAATCAAACTTTATCATAAAAATTGTCAAGGCATAAATGCAACATATTATTCTAAGACATGAGATTTAATTTATCATGATAATATGTTTCATGTTTCAAAAAGATGAGTATCAAATTTTAAAACCAAACATGAGTTTTGTCATCAAGATATAATATCACAAAGTCATTAAGCATGATAACAAACTTCTTAATTTTCATTTCAAATGATTTCATCAATGTATGTTCAAATATTTATACAGGAAGCCATCATTGTATAATTTAATACAAGAGTTGTCATTTAGCCCATTAAGATCAAAAAAAAGCATTACCGTAAAGCATCAGGATAGTGTAATTTCTCTTTTTTTATGTGTTCTATTTCAAATGATTTGACGTTCATATGAGTATATTCATGTTTTTCATATAGGTCCAAAGAGCATATTTCAAGAGAAATCATTAAGACCAAAAAACATGAGGCACATTTTTAAAATATTCATCATGTTTTTTTTATTTTTAGTGAGATTCACAAGACTCATAACATGAATTCATTCATCTCAATAGAATGAGAAAAATACATTTTCATTTTAAGCAATTTGATGTGAGCATATTCAAAATTTTATGAAAACATGTATCAAAAATAAAAACACAAACTTAGTCATAAAATCGTCAAGATAAATATGTAAAAATGATAGCACACTTTCATTTTTATGTTCCAAAGACCATGTTCAAATTTTGCCAAAATCATGCATCTATTTATAAATTCAAAAAATATATTTCATCATCACAATATGACACTTTATTACTTCAAAAGCTCATGCATGATATAAAAATCATCAAAGCATCATAGTTTGAGACAATAAAACCATCAAGATACACATGCATAGATTAATCTAAGCATTATCACAAATCTTGCATCATTCATATGTTTACTTTTCAAAAAACTATAAAGAAAAGCATAGTATATTTAAAAAAAAATTTAATTTCTAAAAAACATAGAAAAGCAAAAAAATTCCTACTAACTAAGTTAAGCATTCATGGAAACATCAAGTAATTTCAAAATAATTCAAGGAAGTTAAGTTACTTACCTCATTGTCAAGCCCATTAAAGCGTAGTTTGCTTCTTCTTTTCTTAATTCTTCTTTCCAAGCCTTCTTCTTCTTCTTTGGCCTCTTTCTCCTGTTCAAGTTCATTTTTTTGTGTTTTTTTTAATTTTTTGTTTAAGGAACTTTGTTAACATTCATTGTTATGTGTTCAATGTCCTCATTTGTCCTCATCACTTTTGGTCATCAAGTGGCATCCATTGTCGATATTCAAAAGCTTCTTGTTCTTTAGAAGGGTGATTCAGAAATGTTCATCATATTCATGATGTCTAAACATTCAAGAAACTCATTTCATAGGTCTTTAAAGCAATAAGTTCATTAATAGGATAGTTATTTAGATCTTTTACGGTTTCTTGTAGAGGTGGCGGATCCCATCTTTTTTGGAAGATCTTAAAGTCTTGTTTATGGGTTCAAAGTCCAAAAAAATATTTACCAAAGATTTTTTAGCAGGACATCCTAAAAGGCGAACGTGATGGTCTCATATGGCGGAAAATCTTCAAAAATGGTACATCAAAATATTAACTTTAGAGTCTTTGACTCTACGGTTTTTTCGTGCATGATTTCAAAAAAGTTCCAAATGTCAAAAAAGCGCGGCATGTAGAAATCGGTTGAACTCATTTTGTCTAAGCGCAAAATAAAGGCATTTGCACCAGCTGCGTTTAAAAATAACCTTTTCTCAAATCCCACCATTCGCTCACGGGTTTAGAGGAAGGTTGAAAGCCATTTTCGATGATGTTCTACAAATCCCAAGTTCATTGAAACATGAAACTCTCATTCGAAGCTTTTCCAATATGTGTAGTCCAGCCGTAAAAAACAAGGGATCAAAAAAACAGAAAAAAGCCTCTTGAAAACCATTTAGAGCCATTTCTCACGAGTGTAAATTCAAAGAGAAAGAATGTGGCTCTGATACCAGGTGTTAGGGATCGAAAACACTAAGAGGGGGGGGGTGAATTAGTGCAGCGGATAAAACGGCGATTTTTTTGAACATTTAAAACAAGCTTTAAACTTCATTATGATGAAAGCAACGTTCGTTTAATCGATTTTGTATTTAACTTTAAAGCATGCGTTACAAAGATAAAAAAAGGAAGTAGAGAAAGTAGTAAAGGCTTTGCAACAAAGTAAAATAGAAATTTAAAACACACAATCAGGCGTAGTGATGTGCTAGTGGTTAGGTCAAAGTGACCTACATCCACTTCCTAAGCCTTCTCGGATGAGGTTTCTTCCACTATCAAATCCTTTGTGGGGAAGAATCAAATACCCTCTCATAACCTTTACAAGTGGTTCACCCCTTTAAAGATTTTCTCCAAGGAGAAGAAGGAGGTGAACACTTGAAAATAAGACTCTTCAAAAGCTCTCAAAACCAAGATTCTAACTCAAAAAGGGTTCTATTTTTCAGCTGAAAGGAAGAAGGTATTATAAGCCTCAAAGTGATTCAAATTTAGAGCTCAAACTTGAGCCAAAAAAAATTTGAATCTTTGAGTTTACCGTGCTATAGGTCACCATGGCGATCGACACACCTGGGCGGTTCTCACTTCTGACGGCAGTGCTAAGCTTCCATCAAAGACCAAAGGGATGTTACCGCCTGGCAAAGCGGTACTACGCCCCGGTTACAAGAGGTGCGGTGCTATTACCCAGGAAGCAGGTACTACCGCTTTACTACGATAGCCGGCTGATAGCATTTCAAATTGCCATGCTGGCGTGGCATGCGTTAAGGCCGTTTGGGCCAAAATCTTTGGCTGAAACAGCGTCTAATGGCCCTTCTTCGGGTTAAAGATTAACACCTAATCCTAACCCAAATTAATGTCTTCGAATTATGCTTGTTCCTAGTTATTCAAAAGTTCGCTTAAGTCAAGTCCTTCCGGCCGAAGCCTCGCGAACTTCAGGGTGCCCGAAATGATCCTCGAAAACCATCCCTATGGACTCGGTAAAAGTTCTCGACTCCACGATGATTTTGGCGAAAGTTCCAGGCAATCTCTTTGGTGCTCCGATCTTTCTTGTAAACTCGCGAACCTAAGCCGAACCTCCGTGAACTTCGAAAACCCTTAAACCATCCCTACTCGTTCTCGGCAGTTCGACAAGGCCTCAAGCAATCTTGGGACTTCCGCCAACCTTTCAACTCCCAATGATCCATAGCACTTGACTTGACCCTTTGTTTCGCCACACATCTTCATCCTTATCATAGTTACTCACGCACACAAACAACAAACCTCCTACCCGATCTAGAACGTTATTAACGTGCTGAATTGACATTCATTTGCTCGGCATATCATTGGTCGGTCTTGGTTAGAATCTTGACAATCACCCTCTCTAGCGGCTTGTTGCCCATCGGCGGTTAACCTCATAACTTAGGTATCCATGGCGCAACTCCGCATCTTCTTGGTTCGATACCTCACGCCGTGCCTCATCTGGAAGTCGACGAACCTCCGGCCGACATCTATCTGGCACGATCACCTCACGCGCGTCAATTCCGATGTCGCTTCAATCGATGATAGTAAACTCGTGGCTCAAAACGTGGTTAAACAACAAATCACATCAATTATTTTCATCATCAAACCGAAATTCAACATTGTGAAACTTCCAAACTTTCGGCGATTTCGTGAACCTCGACATTTTTCTAACGAACTTCAAACCTTGACAATTCCCTATTCATTCGCCGACGATTCGGCAGTTAACTTTCAACGATACTTAGGACAACCCCTGACTCCCAACATGCTTGACTCCGCAATTTGCTTTATGTCTTCATTGTTATCAGTAGTTAATCCTACACACTTATCTCAATAATATGGATTAGATCCAAATAACCAATCAATCGACTTTATCATCAAAATATGAGATTCAATAACAATACTTTTTTAATATATGAATTAGATTAATAATTTCAATTCGATTTCATCATCAAAATTTTGAGATTCAACATGAAGGACAAAGGCCTCCAATGAGCTAGAGAGAATTACAAAGAGTACTTTTTAAGTAAAAAAGCGAAATAGAAGTTAAGAGAAGCTTCAAGTATATTCATGATTAACTTCATTTGTTAAAAAAAATTATGATAGTGCTTGGCATTGGATACCCATAATGTATCTCATATCTACAATTTGTTACAAGTTCCCACAAAACTTAAGAGATTGGGCTAGAGATGAGGTGGGAAAAAAACTCAGTGGAAATGGCAAAAAAAAAAAAAAAAAAAAAAAAAAAAAAAAGTTACCATTATTGTCGCTAGTGAGGTCACTCACAATTGCTTGGTCAAGCTCTTTAGCATTGATGCTTACTAGTTTAAAATTTTTTTTAATTATCGTAAATATTATTTCTATTACTTATTTGATAAATAAATTTGATATAGATTAGCTTTTATAACAATGATTATCTATTGATTCTAGATGATAAGATCATCGTATAGAGTGAATATTAAATAATGATTTATTATTCATATTATATGATATTTCATATGTCATGAATATAAATGTGTTTTAAGAGAAAGTGAGATAAGGGTGAACAATACATACCAATAGTATTATAGGTCAATATATTCATGAAGGAAGAATCTAGAGGTTGCTAAAAAGATAAATATTTATCCATTTGATTATGAATCATATATGTAACCATGGAGTCTGGCTCTTCAAGGAAATCTTTGACCAACTTTATATTTAGTGGAACTGAGAGAGCCAATAGTTACCTAACATATACATAGTAATGTATGCAA
The DNA here is from genome assembly GCA_900464855.2 of Musa schizocarpa. Lineage (NCBI taxonomy): Eukaryota > Viridiplantae > Streptophyta > Magnoliopsida > Zingiberales > Musaceae > Musa > Musa schizocarpa. Next base: position 69,740 of record UBIG03000070.1, read on the forward strand.
TCCTAGGCCAACTCAAGCCATGATGGTTATTCTTACTTTATTACATTCACCCATTGATGACTTCTAAAGATAGATGTAGTTATACTGATAAAGCACAAGTCTAAAAGATTTTCAAGTAATATAAGAATGAGGTAGAAAAATCCGACCTAAAAAAGAGTATCAAGACTCTTTTTGATCGTATCAAGGGAGGTGAGTACTTAAGTATAAAGTTCACCCACTCCTCAAGGACTATGTGGATCTTTATCTTAATAGACCCCTCCCTTATACACCTAGTTCAATGGTATATTTGAAAAAGAAATCATACACTATTAGACATGGTGCCATCCATGATGAGTTTTTTTCAACCTATCCATCTGCATTCTAGAGACACTTAGAGTCTTCACTACTCTTTTGGAACATAGTTCCAATTAAATTCCAGAAGGTTCACACTATATACATACTTAAAAGGGAAGAAGCATACTTTTTAAAGTTGTTAAAATTTGGGCTCACCAAGGAATCTCGATTTTGATGATGAAACTAATTTGAAAAGACGGTTGTTTAACTGCATTTTTGAGTTACGCAGGTCTACTTTCAATCGATTAGACGTTTGACGCCGGAGGAATTGAATGCTATGCTGAGGTGATCACGTCAAGATATTGGATGTTTCCAGCTTCCAGGTTCGGCCGAATATCGGCGTGAGAGCCCCATCGCCGCATCACCAAGAAGTGGAGTTATGCCATGACATTTAGGTTATGAGGTCAACCACGACAAGCAATGTCGCTAGAGAGGGTGACGTCGGCGATCGACGGCCAACCACGATGTGTCGCAAATCAATGTCAATTGCCATAATAACTCGCTTCAGATCAAGTAGAAAAGCTTGGTGTTTGTTTCAGCAGTGAGTAACCACGAAAGTGGGATGAAGACGAAGTAAATCAAGGGCTTGTCACTGGCGCGGCGATCGCTGGGAGTTCAGCGCAGTTTGACGAAAAGTCTCAAGATTGATTCTTTGGAGTGCTACTGAATCGTCGGTAACGGTAGGGAGCTTGTCAAGGGTTTTCTTTCGTTCGGCCGAGGCTCGCTTCTGAAGTTCGTAGAGATTGCCAAGAAAGACGGAGCTAGTTACAAAGCTCTGGGGAACCCGCCAAGATCATCGTGGAAATTCCGAGAGCTTGTCGTGAGTCCATGCAATGGTTTCCGGTTCGCTGAAGACCGGTTTGCTGGACCCAGTTTCACCCAAGAAGCTTCGCCATGTGGACTTTGTAATAGTTGTGGGAAACATCTTTTAAAATTGTAGTTAGGTAACGTGATGGTTAGGATTAGATAACCCAGTGGGGGCCCATTTGCCTTGATTAGGGGATGAGTTTGAGCCAAAAATTTGCCCAACCAACCAGCTACGCATGCATGTCATATCAGAAGCTGTGGTATCAGAGTTCTACATCGTGAGTTTGCCATCAGCAGCGCATGGCATTATCGCCTGGGCTTAGCACCGCCGCTATCAGAAGCCAGCAATATGGAACCGGGGCTACCGGGCGGGTATGGACCGCTTCGCCACGACCGGGAGCGGTAGTATTCGTCAAGGCAGGTCTCGCCTCGTGAGCGTCAACATTAACACAAAGCGCGGCATCGCACGCCGGGCCAACGATCGCTGAACGTATATGGCACCGCCTTCCCGACCAATGTGAATTGAACTCCAAATTGATTTCAAAATTTGGAGCCCAATTTTGAATCCACTTTAGACTATAACACCCCTTTTCAGCTGAAAAGTGAACCCTTTGAGAGTTAGAATCTTGGGTTTGAGCTTTTTTTTGAAAAGTCTTGTTCTTCTAAGTACTACCTCCTTTCTTCTCCGAGAGTCTTATGGGGAGTGTGAACCACTTGTAAAGGGTTGTAAGAGGGTATTTGATCCTTGCCCAAAGGATTTGATAGTGGAAGAAGGGAGCCTGGAGAAGGCTTTAAGTGGGATGAGGTCACTTTGATCGAACCACTATACATCAATGATCTTGATTGTGTGAGTGTTTAAATTTATTTTTTACTTTTGCTGCCTTACTTTGTTTACCCTCCACCTCCTTTTATCTTGAATGCATGCTTCAAAGTTAGAATCCAAAAAACGTTCCCAAATGAAAATGCTTTCATCATGAAAGTTTCCAAGTTTGTTTTAAATTTTAAAAACTATCTTTTCCGCTGCACCATTCCCCCTCTAGTGCCGCCGATCCCTAACTGGTATCGTAGCCACATTCTTTTTTCTTTCGATTTACACTGCATGAGAAATGGTCTAAAATGGTTTTCAAGAGGGTTTTTCAGCTTTTTTTCATCCACCGTTTTTTAACCGTTCTAACTGATAATATATTGGAAAACTCGAATGAGAGTTTTCATGCTTTCAATGAATTTGGATTTGTGGAACATCATTAAAAATTTTTTCAATCCTTCCTTCTAAACCCATTCGAACTAATGGTTATTTTTGAGAAAAGTTATTTTTTTAAATGCAAAGTACAGAATGTTTTATTTTGCTTTTGAAAAAATGAGTTCAATCGATTTCTATAAAGTTTAAACGTTTTGACATTTGAGAACCCTGAAATCAATGCGATGAAGGGAACTAGTAGAGTTAAAGACTTGAAAGTAAATATTTTTATGATATTTTGAGATTTTCCAAATGACACTGGGTTAGACTATCGATGACATGTACACCCGGCTTTGGATGTCGTCAATAGCTGGAGAAAAAGTTTTGGTAAAAGTTTTTTTGGATGGAACTCGTAAATAAAGACTTTAAGATTCCTTCCAAAAAAGATGGGATCCTATAATAAAAAGCAATACAAGAAACAAAAAAGATCTAAATAATTATCCTATTAATGAACTTTATTGGGTCTTTAAAGACCTATGAAATGAGTTTCTTGAACGTTTAGAACATGATGAATGCAAAAAACATGATGAATATTTGAATCCTTCTAAAGAACAAGAAGTTTTTTGAATATCAACAATGGATGCTGTAATTTGATGATGACTCAAGCGATGAGGACAATAAGGACATTGAACACATAACAACAATAAATGTTAACAAGTTCATTAAAAAAAAAATTAAAAAAACACAAATGAACTTGGAACAGAGAAAGAGGCCAAAAAGAAGAAGAAGAAGGTTTGAAAGAAGAATCAAGAAAAGAAGAAGCAAAAATGCTTTTAATGGCTTCAAGCAATGAGGTGGTAATTTAACTTCCTTGAATTATTTTGAAATTACATTTGATGATTTCCATGAATGCTTAACTTAGTTAGTAGGAATTTTTTTTATGCTTTTCTTATGTTTTTAGAAATTAAAAAATTTTCAAAAATTATACTATGTTTTTCTTTTATAGTATTTTTTAAAAAATAAACATATGAATGATGCAAGATTTGTGATAATGCTTTAGATTAATCCATGCTGTGTATATCTTGATGGTTTACATTGTTCCAAATATGATGCTTGATGATTTATATCATGCATGAGTTTTTGAAATAATAAAGTGTCATATTGTGATGATGAAACATATTTTCTGAATTTATAAATAGATGGCTGATTTTTGGCAAAAATTTGAACATGGCCTTTAAATATAAAAAAAAATTGAAAGTGTGCTACTTATTTTACATATTTGGTCTGACTTCCATTTTATGACAAGCTTTGTGTTTTTATTTTGATACATGTTTTTACAAAAAAAATTTGAATATGCTCACATCAAATTGCTTAAAATGAAAATGTATTTTTTTTCTCATTCTATTGAGATGAATGAATTTAGAATGAGTCTTGTGAATCTCATAAAAAATAAAAAAAACATGATGAATATTTTAAAAAATGTGCCCCTCATTTTTTTCGGTCTTAATGATTTTCTTGAAATATGCTCTTTGGACCATAAGAAAACATGAATATACTGCAGGCGAACTACCAAATCACTGAAATGGAAATAAATTAAAAATGAGAAATTACAATTATCACAGATGTTTTTACCGTGGTAATGCTTTTGGATCTAATGGACTAAATGACAACTTATATTTCCAAATTTATAACAACGATGGCGTGATAAATATTTGAACATACATTATGAAATCATCATTGAAATGGAAATATTAAAGTTTGTTATCATGTTTTAATGATTCTTGTGGATATTATATCTTCGATGACAAACCCCATGTTTCGTTTTAAAATTTTGATACTCATCTTTGAAACATGGAAACATATTATCATGATAAATTAAATCTCATGTTCCTGGAATAATATGTTTATTTATGTCTTGACAATTTTTATGATAAAAGTTTGATTTTCAATTTTGATGAAAGGCAAGTGATAAATTCATTTAAGGATACTTTATAAATCATTAGAATTAATGCACGATTTTGATGATACGGTAATGACTTTATTCATGTGTTATTGACCAAAATAATAATTTTACTAAGAGTCTTGAGTTGATAAATTGAGCTTGAATGATTTTTTCTTTAATGATTCTTGAATCTTTCTAGAATTATGTGACTTGTTAAAATAATCATGAAGAATGCTTTGAAAATAAATGTGTGTAAAAGATTTGGTTTTGCTATAAAGAAACTTTTTCTTCTGAAATCATGATATTGACAATTAAATGACAAAAAACTTATATTATAAAAAAAAATCTTTTATTTCATGAAATCTTTCCTTTTCAAAAGATTTTTCTTTAAAAGACAAATGATGAATCCATGTTATCTTTTGTAAATTTCTTTAAATTTAAAAATGATTTGAATTTTAAATGAATCTGGACTTTTCTTAATTCTTTGGATATCATGACTTTTGGTAAAAAAATTATATGTATGAATCAAGATATATATAGCATATATCCTATATATATATATATATATAATGTTGAATCAAAAAAAAGATTTCATTTTTGATTAAAGAAATTTTATTGAAATTGTGACTTTGACAATTATAATATGAAGATTGAAGATGAAACATTATATGCTTATCAAAAGAGAATTTTTTTTCAAATGAAATAACTTTGAATGCCTTTTTGATGAATTGAAAATTTGATATAATTTTTGCGAATTCATGATGTTGATAAATTTATCATGTCTTTTAAAAAATGAATATAAAAAAGAAAATTGATTTACTTCTTATCATGATTGAAAATGAATATTTTAAAATATGCTTTTATATATCTTGGACATTTTAAAATTATGACATTTATGAGCAATGATGGTTTTAATGAATAAATATGAATTCAGATTTGCTAAATGAAAATTTTTTTAATTTTGGATGATTTCTTTTGGTTTTTGATTTTACAAAATGAAATGATACATTCAATGATATCATTCACATTACGATTTCTTTTTTTAAATATATCATTGTGGCGCTTTATAAAAAAAAATTTATGAACCATTAATGATATCTTGGATTTATGCATGTTTTATTGCATTGAAATCTTTATTATTCCATCCCATCTATGGTTTCGCATCATGGATGATTGAAAGATTAATATAAAATTTTTATTGATGCATCACAATTGATGTAAAGTTACATCATAACTTTTAGCTTTTAGAAAATGATAAAGGGGCAAAATCTTGCTTGAAGCAAATATTCTTCAATTTTTGTTACATGTTTCTTTGAAAATTATTTGATTGAAATATATGATCCAAAAGATTATTTAACTAAGGGAGAGATCTTGCCTTTTTGATGTTAGCAAGAAAGGGAGAAGGTTTTGAAGTTGCAAATTGCAAAAGGCAAACCATCTCAATCCTCTAAAAGCAAAAAACTTAGAATTGTTAAACATCACAAAAAGGATGTAACCTCATAATCTCAAGAGAAACAAAGTGCAAACTTGCACATCTCAAGAAGCTAAGTGAAAAATTCACCATCATTGCATATCCTTGAAAACAAGGCGACGGAATATGATTGGAATGCTTAAAAATATTGTATGTTGTAAACAGTTATAATTTGAATAAAAATTTGCACATCTTTTAAACTTGTTAGATGTCATTTCTTTTTTGTTGATAACAAAGGAAAGAAGTAGATTGATGATTCCATTGTAATGTATTTTAATGATGATTGCTTGACTTTTTTTGAAATATTGCATGATGAATAATATGCTTGGATTTCTTATTAAACCAAGGTTCAACAATATGACATATTGATGGGGAGTTTGTTTAAACCTAGGGAGTTTTAGTTAACTTCAGTATTTACTAGTTGTCATCATCAAAAAGGAAAAGATTGTTGAATCTCAAATTTTGATGATGAACTAATTGAGTGTGATTACGGTTTAACCACGTTGAGTTACGCAGCTCATTGAATGATTAGACAATCGACACCGAGGAATTGATGTTGTCGAGGTGATCAATGTCAAGATATTGATGTCGAAGTCGGAGGTTCTACGACTATCTACAGAGACTTCGTGACGCTTCTGCATCAAAGCTATGAAAGGTCGCGAGCTGTTTTACTGATATCGAGGCTATGGAGGTCAACCGTCGACAAGCAACAAGCCGCTAGAGAGAGGGCGGTGGCAAAATGGCGATCGACTAAGCGCCAACCAATGATGTGTCGGTAACCGAATGTCACCACGCCAGAAGAATCACTAGATTGAAGTAGAGGTTGGTATTTGAGCCAGGTAGGAGACCACGAAGTACGAAGACGAAAGGTAAATCAAGGGCCGAAAGTTTGCGCGATGGATCGTTGGTGCCGTGAGTTTGACGGAAGTCTCAAGATTCTTTGGGAGTTTAACCCGGCCGAGAACGGTAGGGGAGCTCGGCCGGTTTTCGGAAGTTCGCCAGAGGTTCGGCTCAAGTTCGCCGAGCTTGCTAAGAAAGACCAGAGCTACAAACAAGCCTTCCTGGGGAACCCGCCAAGATCATCGTGAAATCAGAGTCATCGTGAGTCCGGAATGGTTTCGCTGTTCATCAAGACCGTCGAAGCCGGACGCAAGCTCGCCGAAGAAGCACTAACATGTGACTTTTGTAATAGCTTAGGAACGCTTTAAAATTTCAGAGTTAGTAATATTTTGGGTTATGATTAGATAACCCGTGCGCCCATCGGACCTTGATGGGATGAGTTTGGCTGTACCTGGCCCAAACCAACTAGTTATTGCCAGATGCATGCTATCGTAGCATGTTAGTCAGAGTCGTGGATCAGAAGCCCGCTATCAGAAGGAAGGTCAGAAAGGCGATATACCGCCTGGCTGGCACCGCCATCGAATGCGCTGGAACCGGTAGGGCATCGAGCGCCGTTGAACTGCATATCAGAGGCCGTGCAAGGGAACCGCAGAAGTCACCACTGGCATCGAGCTTGAAGACGTTTCTCAAGGTAATCACTGTATGTCAATCACCAGACCGACACGCGCGGCACCGCTTCCCACTACTGCACTGAACTCAAACGATTTCAAATTTGGAGCTCCACTTTTGAACCACTTGAATCTATAACACCCCCCTTTCGTACCGAAGTGAACTCAGAGTTGGGAATCTATTTCAGCTTTTAAAAGTCTGAAAGTTCTTGCTCTCGCTATAAGTGTTCACCTCCTTCTTCTTCTTGAGAAATCTTGTAAGAGTGAACCACCTATAAGATTGTAAGAGGGTATTTGGTCCTTCCCTTCACAAAGGATTTGATAGTGAAGAAGGGAGCCTTTAATGGAGAAGGCTATTTCTATGATGTAGGGTCACTTGATCGAACCACTATAACAACGATCTTGATTGTGTGAGTGTTTAATTTATTTACTTTGGTTTAAGCTCTGTTTTTACTTGCTCCACTTTTTTATCTTTGTATGTATGTTTCAAAGTTAGAACTAAAATTGTCAATGAAACTGCTTGCTTTTCATCGCATTTAAGTTTCCGCTTGTTTTAAATCAACAAAAAATCCATCGTTTA